>RCUC01083906.1:0-17737 GCA_003697995.1 Taxidea taxus jeffersonii
AAAAGATTTTTTGTTGTTGTTTATTTGACAGACAGAGATCATAAGCAGGCAGAGAGGCAGGCAGAGAGAAAGGGAAGCAGGCTCCCCGCTGAGCAGAGAGCCCGATGTGGGGCTCGATGTGGGGCTCGATCCCAGGACACTGGGATCATGACCTGAGCTGAAGGCAGAGGCTTTAACCCATTGAGCCACCCAGGTGCCTCTAGGGGGAGGCTTTTATGTTCACTTCTTGACTGTGCTGATAGTTTCAGGGATATATACATTGGTTAAAATTTAACAGATTGTACAACTCAGATATTTGCAACTTGTTGAACAACAAAAAAAACAGGTTTGGAAAGAGTAATTTGGTTAGAGAGTTTTGTGGGCTTTTTAAAAAAAAAAGATTTTATTTATTTGACAGAGAGAGGGAGAGACAGAGGGAGGGAATATAAGCAGGGGGAGTGGGAGAGGTGGAAACAGGCTCCCCGCTGAGCAGAGAGCCCAATGTGGGGCTCAATCCCAGGACCCTGGGATCATGACCTGAGCCAAAGGCAGACGCTTAATTGAGCCAGCCAGGTGCCCCAAGAGAGTCTGCATTTTTAAACACTATGCTATACTACCTCTAGCAGAGATGAAGGCATCCTTTTTTCTGAGATGGGAGGGAAAGAGATAAAGATGGGTTTGTAGGTTGGGGAGCAGTGAGTTCATGTTGAAACAAGAGGCAAGATTCTTGACATAGAGTGAGGAAAGAGATATGAGTAAGGAGTCTAAGAAGCATGGTCAAGTTTTGAAATTGCTGTTGTGGAGTGTGGAGAAAGAGCCAACCAGTGAATTAGAAAGGAATCGCTGAGCAGTCCTGAATGTGGAGATCATAAATTTGAAGTAGCATTCATTGGTCTGGTTGTGAGATTTCCTCCAGCAGCACTCCTCAGTTCAGGTAAAGGAGCACAGAAGAATTGGTTGCAGGTGTCTGCAGTAGAGACTAAGAAGATACCAATATTTCAGGTGATAGGAGGTAAAGCTATAAGACAGGTAGCAGGGAAGTATAAATGAAGGCTCCCATGGACTAGGAATCTTAGTGAGTTGGCAGAGGAGGGTAGTGAAAGCAGATAGGGCATTCTGACTGGAGATGATAATTATACTTTAGGGTTTTAGGATTCCAGAGATGAGAGAAGACAATTAGGAGCTCCAAAGTTGTGTATTGAATGATGGATAGGTATATTATATGTATATGGATGATGGCAAAATCCACAAGGATTATGGCATATATTGTAGTGGAAAGGAAGACTCTGATCCAGCAGTGACAATGAGGTGCAGAAATCACAGCAGTGAGGATGCTTCAGCGAAAGAATAATAAAAGTGACAACTGCTCCTGTTCCTCGTAACGTATTTTATATCACAACTGTTGGTAGATAGGAAAGAACTTTGCACTTCATTTTAGAATATTTTTGTCTTGTGATTTTTTTATGAAAAGTTTTCAAATATACAGAAAAGTTGAAAGACTTACATAGTAAGACACCTATATACCCATCACCTAGATTCTATAATTTTACATTTTACTATGTTTGCATAGTAAAATGTGCATTTACATTTTAATAATGTAAAATGTAAATGTAAATTTATTTTTTATCACATGCCTATCCATTCCTCACTCCATCTACCAATCCATCTTACATTTTGATGCATTTCAAAGTCAGTTACAGACGTCAGTACACTTTACCCCCAGACACTTCAGTATGCATGTCATTAACTAGAGTTCAGTATTTGTTTTTAGTTCTTCTGTTTTTTAGGTAAAATTTGTGTGCAGTGGAATATACAAGTGTTAATTGTACCATTTAATGTGTTTTGACAAATACAACCCAAGCCTCTATCAAGATATCAGACATTACTATCACTCCTGAAATTTCCCTCATGTGCCTTGTCCGTCAGTCCCTACAACCGTTGTTCTGATCTTTTATCATCCTACCATAGATTAATCGTAACTATTTTAGAACATCATAGTAATAGAATCATACAGCATATATTTTTGGTAAGGCTTTGAGGTTGTATTTATCAGAAATTCAGTCCTTTTTTCTGTCATATGACTATCAGAGTTTGTCAGGTGGTTAGATACCTGGGAGGTTTCCAGTTTGGGGCTATTATGAATAAAGTTTCCATGAATGTTCTTATTATACAAGTTTTTTTTTTGTTGTTGGACTGTGTTTTCATTTCTCTTGGGTAAGTACTAGGAGAAATGGCTCATGAAGTGTCTTGTTTAGTTTTACAAGAAACTGCCAGACCTTTTCTCAAAGTGGTTGTATCTTTTATGTTCCCACCAACAACTCCCATAGTTCCCATTGCTCCACATCTTTGCCAATATTAAATGTTATCAGTCTTTAATTTTAGTCGCTGTGGTTGGTGTGTAGTGGTTGTGGCTTTAATTTGCACTATTCTGGTGACTGATATTGAACACCTTTTCATGTTCTTATTGGCCATTTTTAAAAAGATTTTATTTATTTATTAGGAGAGAGAGAGAGCACGCGCACAAGCAGGGGGAGTGGCAGGTAGAGGGAGAGGGAGAAGCAGGCTCCTGAAGAAGCAGGGAGTCCGATGCAGGGCTCGATCCCGGAAGCATGGGATCATGACCTGGGCTGAAGGCAGTCCCTTAATCAATGGAGCCACCCAGGTGCCCCTTTATTGGCCATTTTTATTTCCTTTGGACAGTCTGCATAAATCTGTTGCCCATTTTAAATTTTGAGTTCTTTTTAGTACTGAGATGTAAAAGTTCTTTATATATCCTGGATAACTATTTTATCAAAAAAATATTTATCAATATTTTCTTCTATCCTTTGGTTTGTCTATTCATTTTCCTAATGGTGTTTTTTGATGAGCAGAGTTTTAAATATCAAAGGAGTCAAATTTATTTTATTTTATTTTATTTTTTTTTTAAGGTTATTGCTCTCTGTGTTTAAAGAACCCCTTGCTTGGGCGTCTGGATGGCTCAGTGGGTTAGAGCCTCTGCCTTTGGCTCAGGTCATGATCCCAGGGTCGTTGAGATCGAGCCCTGCATCGGGCTCTCTGCTCTGCACACAGCCTGCTTCCTCCTCTCTCTGCCTGCCTCTCTGCCTACTTGTGATCTCTGTCTATCAAATAAATAAATAAAATCTTAAAAAAAAAAAAAGAACCCCTTGCTTGCCATCAAGTTATGAAGATAATTCTAATGCTGTTTTCTAAAAACTTTATATAGTTTTAGCTTTTATATAATCTGTGGTCCATTTCAGATTAATTATTGTTTAAAATGTAAAGTGGGAATTGAGGTTCGTTTTTTATGCTGATTATCTAGTTACTACAGAACTGTACATTGAAGAGATTTTTCTTTCCCTGTTGCACGGATATTTTTGTAAAAATTAAATGAATATATATCATATATATTTATGTAAATATATATTCAAACATTTGCATTCTATCCCATTGATCAGTTCATTTTTCTTTACATCAGTTCACGTTCACACTGTTGGTTACTTGTAGATTTATAGTAAGTCTTGAAGTTAGATAGTGTAAATCCTCCAATTCTGTTCTTCTTTTAAAAATATTCTTTTAGGGGCGCCTGGGTGGCTCAGTGGGTTAAGCCTCTGCCTCTGGCTCAGGTCATGATCTCAGGGTCCTGGGATCGAGCCCCGCATCGGACTCTCTGCTCAGCAGGGAGCCTGCTTGCCCCCTCTCTCTCTGCCTGCTCCTCTGCCTACTTGTGATCTCTCTGTCAAATAAATAAATAAAATCTTAAAAAAATATATTCTTTTAGTGTATCTAGATTTGGATTTCACTATAAATTTTGAACCGGCTTGTTAATTTGTACCAAAATATCTTGGTGAGATTTTGGTTGTGATTGCTTTGAATCTATAGATTGATCACTAGGGAGAATTGGCAACAACACTAAATCTTTGGGTCCACAAACATGGTATATCTCTCCATTTATTTAGACTTTTTCTCTTCTTTTCTTTTTTTTAAGATTTTATTTGCGAGAGAGAGCAAATTGCTGGGGACAGGGCAGAGGGAGAGGGAGAAGCAGACTCCCTGCTGTGTAGAAAGCCAGGCCAGCTAGCTTGATCCCAGAACCCTGGGATCATGACCAGAGCCAAAGGCAGGCGCTTAACCAACTGAGCCACCCAGGCACCCCAAGACTTTTTAATTTCTGTTGGCAACACTTTGTAGTTTTCAGTGTAGAAGTCTTACATGTCTTTGGTGAAGTTTATCCATAAATACTTTATATTTTGATGCTATTGTAAATTGTTACAGAGTTTTCTTTTTTAAGATTTTAGTTATTTATTTTGAGAGAGAGCATACATGGGAGCATGGTGGGGGGCAGAGGGAGAAGAAGAGGGAGAGAAGCAGACTCCCTCTTGAGTGGGGAGCTCGATGGGATCATGACCTGAGCCAAAGTCAAGAGTGCAGTGCTCAACCAACTGAGCCACCCATGTGCCCCTAGAATTTTATTTTCTAATTGTTAGTCACAAATATGCAAACATAAAGCTGCTTTTCATATGCTGTTCTCATATCCTTTGATTTTGCTGGTAGTTGTAGATTCCACAGAATTTTCTGTGTAATTATGGCATCTGTAACTACAGACAATCTGATATTTATTTTTACTTTACTGGCTAGGACCTCCCTTTAATATTGAATGGAAGTAGTGAGTATGGTTATCTGTTTTTATAGCTAAGTTTTACAGCTGAGGAAATGGATCCTTATAAAGGTAGACTGCTCAAGATCTTATTAATAAGAATTAGAATCAGGATTTGAACTTGAGTCTGTCTGGCTTCAAAAAACAACTCTTTCTACTGTCTGTATTGCTTCCTTTGAGTAGGCAGTATAATATAGTACTGTGGTGTTTTAATTGTCTTGCACCTTAGACTTTATGGAAGAAGTGCCTTAGGATAGTAGGAGACTGAATGAAGAGGGCTTTGAAACCAATGCTTTAAGCTGAGAAGCTTAGCCTTTTTACATATTAGGGCTCTGCATAGGATTACATTAGAAAAAAAAAGGTTCTGCTGCATAAAAAAGTAAGACTTTTAAGTGTTCTGGTTAATGGAAAGCTAGTGTAGACCACAAAGGAAGGGGCTGAGAAGTCAAAGTCTTGGGTGGCAATAGGAAGCTTGGAGACCATCCTGTGTGTGTGTGTGTGTGTGTCTGTATGATAAGAGAACATGTATGCGCATAAGCAGAGGGAGCAGCAGAGGAAGAGGGAGAAGAAGGCTCCTTCTGAGAAGGGAGCCCAATGCAGAACTCTATCCCAGGACCCCAGGATCATGACCTGAGCCAAAGGCAGATGCTTAACCGACTAAGCCATCCAGGCGCTATCCTGTGTGTTTATGTTTGGGAGTGATGGAAGTGATGTTTTAATCGGAAATGGGAGTTAACCAGATGAGGATGAGGAGGAAGAGTTAAATGATTTGTGGTGGCTTGGAGTGCAAGAGGAGCTCAGCATTTTAGGATTCCTGAGTAGCTGGAGTCTGAAGCATGGGGACAGATCTTATGATCTTTCCAAAAAGATTTTATTTATTTTAGAGAGAGAGTGTGCACACTCAAGCAGGTGGGGGGAGGGACAGAGGGAAAATGAGAGGCAGAATCTCAAGCAGACTCCCCACTGAGCATGGAGCCTGATATCCGGCTCAATCTCAGGACCCTGGGATCGTGACTGAGCCGAAACCAAGAATCGGAGGCTTAACCAGGTGAGCCACCCAGGTGCCCCCAGATAATGAATTTTGAAGGCTCACTGGCTGCTCTGTGGAGCATAAATTAAATGGTAGTAGAACTGTAGTCAGGAAGGCCAGATGTAGTCAGGAAGATGAATTGATGGTGGTTTCGACTAGGGCAACAGCTGTGAGGATGGGGAAAAGTGGACAGATTTTAGATGTAGAGGTAGACTGATGATTGAATGACAAAGTAGTGAGAGAGAGGAGTCAAGACTTAGTCCTCGCTTTCTGGCTTAGAGGTCTTGGTGGGAATGGGATGAGAAAGGACATACTGGGAGAGGAGCATGTTAGGAGGAGAACGAAGAAGACTTCAGTACTCTGGGACTGAGAAAGTGTGAGAGGATTGTATTAGGAGGGATTTACACTTTGGGGATAGCGAAGTATGGCAAGCACGGAAAGTGTCTTTGTTGGACTGTCCTCAGGAATTACAGGCAGGTAACAACCTGAAGGCTCTGATAATGTCTTTCAAATGACACTTCAAATACCATTTTCTCCATCAAAGCTTCCTACTACAACTCCATCCCCCAAGTAGAATGAATCTCTTAATTCACTTAGTACTTTAGACCTCAATTGTAGTACTATGACAGTCTGTCCTTCAAAGTTGGGATCTGTAGCTTCGCTCTTTCTCTCTATTGAGAATTACCTTATAGCATATTTCTTACCTATAGCAGTTGCTCAGGACACATTTGTTGAATTGCGTGTGGTTCTGAGTGTCCCCTCAAGTTGGGTGTTAGTCAGATCTTCAACTTCAAAGGGCATTGGAATTGCCATGGTTAGTGTATACCATTTTAGCAACTAGGTAAGCAAATACTGTGTTTTTAGAAATAATTCATGGCTAGTTGTTTGTTTAAGTAGTGCTTGAACTCACAACCCTGAGACCTGGGGTGAGATCAAGAGTCAGATGTTTAACCAGCTGAGCCACCCAGGTGCCCCGAAATGGCGGGATTTCTTTATTGGTGTGTATTGCAAGGGAGAAGCAGATGCCAAGATGGGATTGGATGTGCAAGAAATTTATTAGAAATGCTTGTGAGAGAAAATGGGGAAGGAGTCACGGAAAGTCTTTAGACTGTGATGCAAGTCTGACTCCAAGTGAAGGAGAGAGGTAAGGGAGGAAGGAACTTGGGGTGAAAGTGTCTTACACTGCAGTGCAGTTCTAAGGAAAGTTCACCAAGGCCTCAGGAAGTTCTTGAGTGAAAGTTACTTGTCACAGGAATTCCTCATCTCCTGGGAATAGGCCTGCTTCAGTGTGCCTGCCTGCTCAGTCACAGCCACTGAGAAGTGCGGCCTCTGCAGGAGCACGGGAATGGATTCCAGAGTGCAGCAGCTGGAGTCTCTGTCCGTTGCCTTCCCTGTAGTCAGTGATCTGAGAGGCTCATAGCCAGCCAGGGTTGCCTCTGTGGCCATACATTGCTTGATGCAGGATAATTCAGTTATGGTCTTCCCCCACTTAAAGTGGGTCCTTTGTTCCCCCGAAGTCCCTTATGCTTTAAAGAAAGATATCTTAGGGTAAGTTCTGAAAGTCAGAACTTAATTATTGTTGGTATTAGTGCATAGTTTGTTTTCATAGCTGTCAAGCAAAGTTTACATTTCACATTCAAGTTTATTTCATAATTAAACCTTTAATGTATAAAACCACAAACAAAGCAGTAAAGGCAAAAGAAAACAATGCAAATGATACTTTTATTACTACTATATGAAGTAGTGAACCAGGAGCACTTCGGCCCTACCTTGAGTAGTCCAGCCATCCAGCCACAAAGATGACTACTTATTGATTTTCCTTTCTAGGCTTGGGCTGCCTCAGGCAGAGAAACACAAATCAGTACAAGAAATTCCTCATAAAGTCAAATTCTGGTAACTTCCCATTAGGGATAGGAATATACATAGGAGAAAAGTAATTTAAAGTTTTGGCTTTATGGACTCTGAATTACTTATATATTATTTTTTAAAATAGGTATTTTAAAAGTACAACAGGAAGATGATTTTGGAAAAGTTTCTTTAGGGGCGCCTGGGTGGCTCAGTGGGTTAAGCCTCTGCCTTCCGCTGAGGGAATGATCTCAGCGTCCTGGGATCTGTAACAAAGTCTGTAATCTGCCCCTATATGTTAAAGCGTCCCAACTGCAAATGAGATTATACTTAGTATGTGGAAAGGAGTTTGCCTCTTCAGGGTTCAAAATAAATATACATCTTGAGATAAAAAGAAAAGTTGAGTTTTTCGTTAACAGAGACTTTTTGTAATAAGCCAATAATTCTAGTTATTCTTTTGTAATGCTCACAATAAACTTTTCCCTTTCTATATAGACAAGACTCATTTTCTATTTTACTTATAATAAATCATTTGCAAGTAAATTGACTTCTGTGTATGGCCAAATAATTTGTAATGGGATTCACTTACTGATAATTATATTCACACCTCTTTTGGTTAAGGACTTTGATAGAATTCTGATTTTTGTACATATATTTAACAACTCTTTCTCTTTTTTTTTAAGATTTTATTTATTTATTTGGCAGACAGAGATCACAAGTAGGCAGAGAGGCAGGCAGAGAGAGAGGAGGAAGCAGGCTCCCCGCTGAGCAGAGAGCCCGATGTGGGGCTGGATCCCAGGACCCTGAGATAATGACCTGAGCCGAAGGCAGAGGCATCAACCCACTGAGCCACCTAGGCGCCCCAACAACTCTTTCTCTTAATTTTAAATATATATAACATAAAATTAGCCACCTTAACTGTTTTTAAGTGTATAATTCAGTGCCAATAACTACATTCATAGTGTTGTGCAACAGTCACCACTATCTGTTTCCAAAACTTTTTCATCACCCCAAACAGAAACTCTGTACAAATTAAGCAATAACTCTCCACTTCCCTCTCCCTCAGCCCCTGGTAACCTCTAATCCACTTTCTGTCTCTGAATTTGCCTGTTCTAGATATTTCATGTAAGTGGAATCATACAAGATTTGTCCTTTTGTGTCTGACTTATTTCACAGTATGTTTTCAAGGTTTATTCATATTGTAGCATGTATCAGAATTTCATTCCTTCCTAGAGTTCAGTAGTATTCCATTGTATGTTAATACCATATTTTGTTTATCCATTCATCTGTTGATGGACACTTGAGTTGTTTCTGCCTTTTTGCTGTTGTAAACAATGCTGCAAATGAACATTGGCATACAGATATCTGAGTCCTGTTTTTAGTTCTTTTGGGTATATATCTAGAATTGGAATTGCTGGGTCATTTGGCTGTGTTCTGTTTATCTTTATGAAGAACTACCATACTGTTTCCCACAGCAGCCATTTTACATTCCCACCAGTAATCCACAAAGATTCTAATTTCTCTACATCCATACCTATCCTTAGTTTTTGTTTTTCTTTTAAAAATTGCTATCTTAGTTGGTGTGACCTGATACCTCATTGTGCTTTTGGTTTGCATTTTCCTAATGATTAATTATATTGAGCATATTCTTGTGCTTATTGGCCATTTCTGTATTTTCTTTATAGAAAATGGCTATTCACATCCATTGCCCATTTTTAAAATTAAGATATTTGTATTTTTGTTAAGTTTTAGTAAATCATTATGTGTGGGTTTTTTTGTTTTGTTTTTCTGAAGTATGCACCATGCTGGGCTTGATCCCTGAGATCAGGAGCTGAGCTGAAACCAGCAGTCAGACACCTAACCTACAGAGCCACCTCGGCGCCCCTATATGTTCTTGATATTAGACCCATTCAAACCCAACCACATGTTTTATTCAGTTTCTTGATAATGTCCTTCCACAGAAGTTAATTTTTTAAAAAAAGATTTTGTTTATTTATTTGACAGAGACACAGCGAGAGAGGGAACACAAGCAGGGGGAGTGGAAGAGGGAGAAGCAGGCTTCCCATGGAGCAGGAAGCCTGATGCAGGGCTCAATCCCAGGACCCTGGGATCATAACTCTGAGCCGAAGGCAAACACTCAGTGACTGAGCCACCCAGGAGCCCCACAGAAATTAATTTTGATGAAGTTCAATTGTTTTTTCTTTCAGTGTTCATGCTTTTAATGCATATCTAAGAATCTTTTGCCAAATCCAACATCATGACAATTTACCCCTAAGTTTTATTCTAGGGAATTTATGGTTTTAGCACTTATATTTAGGTCGTTGATCTGTTTTGGGTTAAATTTTGTATGTGGTATGAGTTAGGTATCCATTTTCATTTAGCATAATGCCTCTGAGGTCCATCATGTAGCAGAAGGCAAGATTCATTCCTCTTTAATGGCTAAATAGTATTCCATTATATATATATCACAATTTCTTTATCCATTCATCCATCAGTGGACACATAGTTTCTTTCCATATCCTGGCTAATATATATAAAGCTGCAGTGAACATGGTAGTGCATATAACTTTTTGAGTTTGTGTTTTTGTTTTCTTTTCTTTGGATAAATACCCAGAAGTGGAATTGGTGGATCATATAGTAGTTCTATTTATTTTTTGGGGAACCTCCATGCTGTTTTCCACAGTGGCTCCACCAATGTACATTCCCACCAACTGTGCACAAGAGTTCCCTTTTCTCTACATCCTTTCTAGCATTTGTTATTTCTTGTCTTTTGATTTTTTTTAATTTTTAAATTTTTTTTTAATCTTTAAAGATTTTATTTTTAAGTAATCTCTGTATCCAACATGGGGCTTAAACTTACAACCTTGAGATCAAGAGTAACATGCTCTACAAACTGAACCGGGCAGGTTCCCCCCTTATCTTTTTAATAGTTGCCATTCTGACAGGTGTGAGCTATTGAGTTGTATGGGTTCTTTATATATTTTGGATATTCGTTCATCAGATTTATGATTTGCAAATTTTTTTTCCATTTAGATGGTTGCTTTTTTATTTTTATGTGCAGAAGCTTTTTAGGTATGATATAGTCACATTTACTTATTTTTGCTTTTGGTGTCAGATTCAGAAAAACATTGCCAAGACCTGTATTAAGGAGCCTATGAACTATGTTTTCTTCTAGGAGTTTTATGGTTTCAGGTCTTATGTCCAAGTCTTTAATCCATTTTTAGTTAATTTTTGTGAATGGTACAAGATGGTAGTCAAGTTTCATTCTTTTGCATGTGACTGTCCAGTTTTCCCAATACTAGTTATTGTAAAGACTGTCCCCATTGTATATTCTTGGATCCTTTGTTGTAAATTAATTGACCAAATATGCATGGGCTTATTTCTGGGTTCTCCAGTCCATTTCATGATTTATGTGTGCATTTTTATGCCCATGCCATACTGTTTTAATAAGTACTATAGCTTTGTAATAGTTTGAAATCAGGACACATGATGGGTATAGTTTTGTTCTTCTTTCTCAAGATTGCTTTGCCTCTTCAGGGTTTTGTTTTGTTTTTTGTTTTTGTTTTTTTGGTTCCATACAAAATTTAGGATTATTTATTGTATTTCTTTGAAAAATACCATTGGTGGGGCACCTGGTGGCTTATTTGTTTAGGTGTCTGACTCTTGGTTTTGGTATGATCCCAGGGTCATGGGATTGGGCCCTCCCATTGGGCTTTGCGCTGAGCATGGAGTCTTTTTGAGGTTCTCTCCCTCTCCCTCTGCCCTTCCCACCACTCGTGCTCACTCTCTCTGTCAAATAAAATAAAGTCTTTAAAAATGCCATTGGAATTTTGATACATATTTTTCTCTCTGATAGTTTGTTATTGGTCTGTAGAAAGGCAACACATTTTTTTGTGTATTGATTTTGTGTCCTTCAGCTTTACTGAATTAGTTTCAGTTTTAGCAGTTTTTTGGTGGAGCTTTTAGTGGTTTATTTCCATAATATCAGGTCATTTGCAGATGGTGACATTTTTACTTCTTCCTTCCAGTTTGCATGCCTTTTGCATTTTTTTCTTGCCTAATTGTTTTGGCTTAGACTTCAGTACTATACTGGATAAAAGTGGTGAGCATGAGCATCCTTGTCATGTTTCTGATCTTAGAGGAAATGCTTCAGTTTTTTACTATTGAGTATGATGTTAACTGCTCTTGTCATACGTGTATTTTATCATATTGAGGTATGTTCCCTCTATACCCACTTTGTTGAGAGTTTTTAATCATAAATGGAAGTTTTGTCAAGTGCTTTTCTGCAGCTGCTGAAGTGATCACATGATTTTTATCCTTCATTTTGTTAATGTGATATATCACACTGACTGATTAGCAGATATTGAACCATCCTTTCATCCCTGGAATAAATCCCACTTGATCACAGAGTGTGATCTCTTTCGTGTATTTTTGAGTTCAGTTTGCTAGTATTTTGTTGAGGACTTTGCATCTATGTTCACTGGAGATACTGGCCATAATTTTCTTTACTTGTGTCCTTGTCTGGTTTTGCTAGCTGGGTAAAGCTGGCATAAATTGGGTTTGGAAGAGTTTCTTCCTCTTCTGTTTCTTGAAAGAGTTTGAGAAGGATTGGTATTAATATTCCTTTTAATCTTTGGGTAAATTTACCACTGGAACTGTCTAGTCCTGGACTTTGGTTTGTTGGGAAGTTTTTGGTTACTGATTTAGTCTCCTTACTTTAATAATGAGTCTGTTTAGATTTTCTGTTTCATCATAATCAGTCCTGGTAGTTATGTTTCTAGGAAATTATCCATTTCTTCTGGTTGTCCCATTCGTTGGTATATAATTGTTGATAGTTATCTCTTATGATCCTTTATATTTCTGTAGTATCAGTTGTAACCTTCATTTCTGATTTTGAGTCATCTCTGTTTTTCTTGGTGAGTCTAGCTAAAGGCTTGTCAATTTTATCTTTTCAGAGAAACAGGTCTTATTTTGATTGATCTTCTCTGTTGTCTTTTTAGTCTCTATTTCATTTATTTCTGTTCTAATCTTTGTTATTCCCTTCCTTCTACTAGCTTTGGGCTTCATTTGTTCTTTTTTTTATAATTCCTTGAGGTATAAAGTTAGGTTGTTTATTTGAGACTTTCTTTTTTCTTGAGGTAGGCATTTATTGTTATGAACTTCTGTCCCAAAACTGCTTTTGCTGCACCCCACAAATTTGTTGTTATATTTTCATTTTCAGTTGTCTTAAATAATTTTTGTGTTTCTCTTTTATTTCTTCTTTGCCCCATTGGTAGTTCAATAGCATGGTGTTTGATCTCTATATGTTTTTGAATTTTCCAGCTTTCTTCATGTAATTTCCAGTTTCAGATCATTATGGTTGGGAAAGATGCTTGATAAGATGTCAGTCCTCTTAGATTTATTAAGACTTTTTTTGTGACCTGATGTATGATCCTAGAAAATGTTCCAGGTACACTTTGAGAAGAATGTATATTCTCTTGCTTTTAGATGGAATGTTCTATATATAAGAGCAGTGGTTTAACATGTCATTCATGAGAAAACCTCATGAAAACATGAGGTTTTCTTCTGTATTTTCTGTCTGAATGATCTATCCATTGATACAAGTTAGGGTATTAAAATCCCCTACTATTGTTGTATTAGTGTTTCTTCCTTTAGGTCTGTTAATATTTGCCTTATATATTTATATGGTGCTCTGTTGTGTGCATAAATATTTGTAAATGTTATATCCTCTTGTTGGATTGACCCTTTTATCATTATGTAAATCCATCTTTTATTTTGGATTTTCTTTATGATAAACAAGTGTGTGTGTAAAATATATGTGCATGTATATTTTTTCTTATTGGTTTTCTTTTCCTTTGTTTCTTTTTAAAAAAAATTTTTTTTTTATTTTGGTATACCCTCTTTTGCATCCTTGTCTTCCTCCTCCCTTTAAATGTATTTGGGGGGCACCTGGGTGGCTCAGTGGTTTAAGGCCTCTGCCTTCGGCTCGGGTCATGATCCCAAGGTCCTGGGGTCGAGCCCCGCATTGGGCTCTCTGCTCAGCGGGGAGCCTGCTTCCCCCTCTCTCTTCTCTGCCTGCCTCTCTGCCTACTTGTGATCTCTCTCTCTGTCAAATGAAAAAAAAAAAAAAAAATCTTGTAAATGTATTTGGGAGATGTAACATTTAAGATGAGCCGCATTCTTTGGCTGCATTCTATTATTTGGTATACTGTAATTTATTTAACTAGTCTGAGAAACATTGAAGTTATTCTCTATCGTTTTGTACTGTAAACACCATTTCAGTGAAAACTTGTATATACATGTCATTATCAATATGTGAAATCTTCAGGGGCGCCTGGGTGGCTCAGTGGGTTGGAGCCTCTGCCTTCGGCTCAGGTCATGATCCCAGGGTCCTGGGATCGAGCCCCACATCGGGCTCTTTGCGCTGCATGGGGCCTGCTTCCTCCTCTCTCTGCCTGCCTCTCTGCCTACTTATGATCTCTGTCTGTAATAAACAAAATCTTAAAAAAAAAAAAAATTGAAATCTTCATGTCTCTTGCCCATTTTCTCATTGAACTGTTTGCTCTTTTACTGTTGAGTTTGAGAGTTTTATATATATATGTATACACACACATATATATATGTGTGTGTATACGCACACACACATATATACACACATATATATGTGTGTATATATATATATCCTAGATACTAATCCTTTGTTGGATATGTTGTTTATAAATATTTTGTCCCACTCCTTAGCCTGTCTTCTCATCCACTTAACAATGTCTTTTTCAGAGCAAAAGTTTTAAATTTTGATGAAGTGCAGTTTATCAGTCTTCTACTTTATGGAGTGGTGTCAAGTCTAAGTATTCTTTCCTATTAATGGATCCTGAAAATTTTGTCCTATATTTTTTCCTGAAAGTTTTTTTATTTTTATATTTTACATGTACATCTTTGATATATTTTGAGTTGTATTTGCATAAATTGAGAGATTTAAGTTGAAGTTCTTTTTTTTTCCCCCTATGGATGTTCAGTTGCTTTAGCACCATTTGTTGGAAAGGCAGTCTCTCTTCCATTGAGTTTTTTTTGCACTTTCTTCACAGATTAATTGGGCATATTTTTGTGGGCCTATTTCTAGGTTCTCTGTTCTGTTCTGTCTCTCTCTCTGCCAACACTACACAATTTTTATTGCTGTAGCTGTATAATAAGTCTTGAAATTGGGTAGAATAATTTTTTCCATTTTATTCTTTTCCAATATTATTTTGTATATAAATTTTCATATAAATTTTAGAATAATCTTTTGATATGTATAAAAAATCTCACTGGGATATTGATAGGAGTTGTATTAAGCCTATGCATTAATTTAAGGGGGTGGAAGAATTGACTTTCTCACTGTGTTGAGTCTCCCATTCCATGAACATAGACTGTATGTCCATTGTTTAGAGCTTTGATTTCTTTCATCAACATTGTGTTGTTTTCAGCATACAAGTCCTTGTATCTCTTTTCTTATATTTGCACTGAAGTAGTTTGGGTATGTGGGTTATTTTTAATTTAATTTAATTTGTTTAGTATGCCTGTGCTCATTGCCACTGTATCAAAATATGGTTGATTTTTGTATGTTGATCTTGTATTCTGTGTCCTTGGTAAACTCACTTATTTTTTCTAAGGATTCCCTCTTTTGGTTATTTTTTGCAGGTTTTTTGTTTTTTGGTTTTTTTTTAGATTCTTTGGAATTTTCTACTTAGATAATTATGTCATTGGCAAATAAGGACAGTTTTATTTTTTCCTTTGAAATTTGTCTTTTATTTCCTTTTCTTGTTTATTGCACTGGCAAGAATTTCAGCACTATGTTCAGTATGTTGGTAGTGGATAGTCTTGTCTCCTCATCCCCCAATTTTAGGGGGGAAACCATTCAGTCTTTCACTGTCAAGCATATGTTAACTGTAGATTTATTGTAGATTGTCTTTATCAAGTTGAGGTAGTCCTTTTATTCCTGTTTCAAAAACCATGAGTGGGTTTTGAGATTTGTCAAATGCTTTCTCTACCTCAGTTAATGTGATCATGTGGACTTTTTTCTTTAGCTTTTTAATGTGGTAGATTACATTGATTAGTTTAGAATATTGATCCAGGCCTGTATACCTGTAATAAATTTGACTTGGTCATGGTGTGTAATAATTATTTTGTGTCTGTTGCTGAATTTCATTTGCTAATATTTTGTTAAGGATCTATAATTATAACTATAGTTTTCCTTTTGGTACTGTTTTTGTCTAGTTTTGGTATCGGGGGTAGTACTAGCTTAATAGAATGAATATGAAAGTGTTTCAATTCTATTTTCTAGATGAGATTAACACCAGTTGATGTTAATTTTTTTTTAAGTTTGCAGTAAATTTCAGTGAAACCATTTAGGCCTGAAGACTTCTTTGTAGATTGTTTTTAAATTACAAATTCAACTTATTTAGTAGATATGTGTCTATTAAAATTTTTTCATAATGGGTAAGTTATGGTAGGTATTTTTGTTTCTTGAAAAATTGGTCCATTTCTTCTGAATTGTCAACTTAGGTCTGAATAGTTGTTCATGGTTTTCCCTTATCATATTTTCCTTTTATAGTTGCATAGTCTATAGCACTATCCATGCTTCACTTCTAATTTAGTCCTAATACTGGTAATTTGTGTCTTGTCTTTTCCCTTTGTTAGTATTACTAGATGTTTGTCAATTTTTTATTTCCCAGGCTGCCTGGGTGGCACATTTGGTTAAATGTCTTATTCTTGGTGTTGGCTCAGGTCGTGATCTCAGGCTTCTGAGATTGAGCCTCACATGGGGCTCTGTGCTCTGCATGGAGTCTCCTTAAGACTCTCTCTCCCTCTCCCTTTGCCCCTCCCCCCACAACACGTGCTGTCTTTTTGAAATAAATCTTAAAAAAAGAAAGAACAGCAGTTTCATAGATTTTTCTCTTATTTTTTTCCTGTTTCCAATTTGATTGGTTTCTGCTCTTTATTATTTCCTTCCTTCCTATTGGTTTGCTTTTATTTTATTTTTTTAAAGATTTATTTATTTATTTATTTGACAAATGCAGATCACAAGTAGGCAGAGAGGCAGGCAGAGAGAAGAGATAGAGGAGGAAGCAGGCTCCCTGCTGAGCAGAGAGCCCGATGTGGGTCTCGATCCCAGGATGCTGGGATCAGAGGCTTTAATCCACTGAGCCACCCAGGCGCCCTATTGGTTTGCTTTTAGTTTGCTTTTCTTTTCTGGGGTTCTTGAGGTAAGAACTTAGATGATTGATTTGAGGCTTTCCCTCTTTTCTTATATGCTGCAAATTTCCTTCCCAACATTGTTTTACCTGTGCTCCACAAATCCTAATATGCTGTGTTTTTATTTTCTTTCATATATGCATGTATGTATACATTTCGTATGTGAGTATGTATGTGTATAAATTCCCTTGAGACATATTCTTTGCCCGTTCACCTCATAGTTTATTTAGATAAAATTGTCTAGTTTCCATATGTTTGGAGATTTTTCTGTTATCTATTACTAATTTCTAGTTTGATTTTTACTGTGGTGAAAGAATATATTCTGTATGATTTCAGTTCTTTTAAATTTGCTAAGGTGTGTTTGCAGTCCTAGATATATTCTGTCTTTTTTTTTTAATGTTACTTGCACACTTGAAAAAAGTGTGTATTCCACTGTTGTATGGAATGTTTTATAAATGTCAATTAGTTCTTGTTGGTTAAGGTGTTTTTTTTTTTTTTTAATTCTTGGTGATTTTCTGGCTAGTTGTTTTATTAATTGTTCAGAGAGGGATGTTGGGTTGTCCAGCTATAATTTTGGATTTATTTCTGTATTCTTTCTCTCAGTTTTTGGTTCACATATTTTGGAGTTCTGGTTGGTGGATACACTTTCAGGATTGCTGTAGCTTCTTTTAAGATTTTATTTATTTATTTCACAGACAGAGATCACAAGGAGGCAGAGAAGCAGGCAGTGGGGGAGGGAAGCAGGCTCCCTGCTGAGCAGGGAGCCTGATACGGGGCTCTCCTCCAGGACCCTGGGATCATGACCTGAGCTGAAGGCAGAGGTTTTAACTCACTGAGCCACCCACGTGCCCCAGGATTGCTGTAGCTTCTTGATGGATTGATCTTTTTATGGTTATGTAATGTCCCTCTCTGTCTTTGATTAATTTCCTTGATTTGAAGTTGCTTTATCTGATATTAATATCGCTACTCCTGCTTTCCTTTGATGAATGTTTGTGTAA
>RCUC01083917.1:0-12439 GCA_003697995.1 Taxidea taxus jeffersonii
TGCCACAAATGGCCCAATCCTTCTCATTTCCAAGAACTATCTTTCTGTCTTTAACAAAACTAATTTTTGTTTTCTTTCTCCCCTATAGTACAGCTCCTTTAATTCTATTCCCTAGGAAGATGTGCCACTGTGATTATAGGGCTTTCCCAATACCAAGGATGTAAAAATTTTTACCTAGTGTAAAAATGGCTAATAGTCTACCTTCCCTCCTCATTCATATCCTGTGTAGACAAAGCCATGCTTAGAAGCTGCCATCTCCAACCACATTCACCTATTGGAGTTGCTGATTCTGCTTAATTTATGAAAAATGTGTATACCAGGGCTTAACACTTAATTGAGAGTAGCACAGCATACTGTAAAATTGTTTGGATCCACTTTCCATCTTGGAATAATGGGTAGCAGATCATGCAAAGTGCTCATCACATTCCCTTTTATGTGTTATCGAGATCATTCAGTTAGCAGGGAGATCCAGGGAGAAGTGGAAGGCTATGAGTTTAAGAGTGAAGGAAAGATTATTGTTTTCACAGATCAGAATCCAATCTTTTTGTCCTGTGGTCTTTGGACTAGTTTGATAGGGTTGGTATTTTTCTCTAAAATCGTATCGTTCTGTTTGAAATGAGTTTAAGGCTAATCTTACGCTAAGAAGCCTAGTCAGCACTAGAGATTAGCACATAATTAATATAGTCATGCTCTGTGGAGAGCAGAGATCAGAGCTGGTGGTGAAGGGTTGTAACCAACTGTAGGGCCCTGGCCCACAGTCTTGTGGACACCCTGAAGAATACTAATGTTTAGTTATAACATGACCTATGCTCAGTTAGTGACTGCTGTGCACATTGAGTGTCTGATTAGGGTTAGAGGGGAGACTAAAAAGGTGGAGAAAAGTTCACTCCAATACTTCAAATATTCAAACAAATATTTGAATACCTACTATGTGCCAACTTAATTATAGATGCTCAGGGATATTGGGGCAAACAAGTACCTGCTCCTATGGAAGTCACACTATAGTAGAGGGGGATAGAGGTAAAGAAGCCATTTTCAGCAGTAAAAGATAAAAGAAAACCGTAGCAAGGCGTAAGAATGGAGTGTGGTGGGCCGGCTAACCATGGTAAGGTAGTCACTAAGGCATGACCCAGGCCAAATGAGGAGAAGCTACTTAAGAGCTTTTCATGCAGAAGGACAGCAAGTACAGAGATCCTGATAAAGAAATGATCTTTAGGTATTCAAGGAACAGAAAGGGAATCTTTGTGGCTGCTGCTTGCCAAGATAAGGGAGGGGAAAGTGAGATGAAGTTGGAAAGCAAAGTTAAGAAATGAAGATCCCAAGAATGAATTCATTTTGAGAATATTGATAAATGATAAAGTCAACAGTGCATATGTGTTTTAAAAGTGAAATTATCATATCTGTAGTTTTAAGGACAAAGCTGGAGGCTCAGTAGAATAAGTAGGAGTAAGTAGGCTGTCTTATGTCGAGCAAAGAAGCAAGATGAGGGAGCTTCAAAGCCTAGTGTTTGACATGCTGCTATTACCAAGCTGTTCGTGTTGGAGTATCTCCAGTAGTAACACTAGTACACTTGTGTATGTTTTTAAAAATGATGGCAATCTCCATTTAAAATACTGAAGGAGTTGAGTAGATTTTTGCTCCTGACAAGTCAACACAACCCAACTCTCCCCTATAGGTCCTCTTAGCACAGCTCTGTGTTTCCCCATCTTTTGCAGCAGACTGAGGCATGGATCTCCTAAGTGACAGCCTTAACCTTCAGTTAAGGATTTGTTCTCCTTACTTATTGTTCCTTTACCATAAAGGTGGCTGTGTGTTGTTGAATGCTTGCCAACAAGATAAGCTATCTCTGCAGATAAGAACCATCTCAGGAAACCTCCCCATTTTAGGGAATCATCAGGATGCTGGCACAATCTGCAGGTGAAATTTAATTTTGTATTCAAATTAACAAACCCATGCAGTTTGCCTGCAGAATCCAAGTGATTAGGCACACAGCTCATCCATAAATATGGATATTTTCCCATTCTAAATTCTGTTTTGTTTGGAATACAGTGGATGTTGAGGCATCATAGAGACTTGCCAAACATCTGGGCCTCTCTGACACTCCTGGAGTCCAAGAAGCAATTCTCAAGTCATCAAATTTTATCATAGGCTTGCAGCTTACTGTTCATATTATAAACAGCAAAATCTAGGGCACATAAGTTTACTGGTCTATTTTTCTTTTGGCAGAATTAAGATGCTCTGGTTTCAAGGAAATAGCATGCATCTTGCCAAATACTCCCTTCAACTCCTCATGAGAAATCTCTCTGCCTCGAAGACCGTTCTTCCTGTGCTGACCTTATTTACAAAGGTACAGAGTTAAAAAGTAAAATTACTGCTTCAAAAACAAAAAGTGTTAAATTGTTGTCTGAAGAAAGTTGTACATTTAAGAAGAGGGATGGGGAAACGCTGAAAGGAAAGCAATGGAATAAGCTGTCCTTGAACCTGTCCCTCCACTTTATAGTTGCAGTTACAACAGTACTAACCCTGGTTTCTACCCTGTGCCTCACTGTCTTCATACTTTTCAGTGAGAAAACTAATATATTTAGTAGTCTCCCAATCCCTGCATTGGAAGGAAGAACTATCAGAAGAGAGATGATGTTTATAAATACATCACTTAGAAACATAATTAATTCTTGTGATGGCTATGTTCCATAAAGTCACCACAAACACTGAATTAATGAACTAATTTAGTGAACTAAACCAGTGCTCCCAAGGGAGGTTAGGGTTAGACTCCAGTGAGCTGATGGCCACATTTTGTCAGCTGATCAATACATAGCCTTGTTTGGCATATGTTTCTATTTAAAGATACTTTATTTACTATGTATTATTGATTCATTACACCAAATTCAGGGCCAACAGCACCATATCTCATGCCTGAACAAAGTTTATCTAACACAGTATTTTCACCATGAGGTGTATCACAGCCTTCTTGTGCTTGGAAACACTGCACACTACATAGCCCTCTACGTGGGGACCATTCTAAATAGGCAAATCAACAAAAAGCACAAAATGCAAAAAGCATGACACCCAGTAGATCAGGAAAAGGACACCTGTTGACAAGTGTGAGACCTGAAACAGTAAGTCGGATGGATCACTGAAAGAGCCTAATGTCAGGAGAGTTGAAATCTTGACCCAAGTTCTAGAGTGTAGGAAAGGAATGAAAAAAAAAAAAAAATTAGTTTCTTGTTGAGAATAGTTAATTTAAACTGCTTTTCATATCTATAGTATATATTGCATTGTTGGAAATTATGGAATAAAAATAATTCATTATCTGTGTCTACATATGAGAATTGGCCACAAAAATAAAATAATCCCTTAAGGCTAGTGGTGCTACTCAGCCTAACAATTATGCATTATTTTTCAGTTTGAATAATGGCCAAGTTAGCCATAGATATCTGGGGAGGGGGGAGCCACACTAATCTTTCATTTAGCTTAAAATTTGTATTGAATCCTTGGTATATGTCACTAGGCATAAAAGATTGGCCAATCCCTGAGCCATTTGTGGCCAGGAGGGATATGATGCACTGACTGTCTCAGCCTAAGTCAAGTGTTCTACCCTTTTTGTTCAGGGATTCAGTCAGCCACATGTCAAGAGCAGTTTCTCTGAGGCAAAATCACAGCATTCTTCCTACCAGAAAGGGGAGTGAGATGGCTAACCCAGTGAATGTCCATTCCATTCAAGGGATAGAGTAAGTACCCGCTCTACTGGTGCTGTGGAAAATCCTGGAGAAGAAAGTTTGAATGGTCCAGACCACTGAGTCTTAATACTTTCTCAGTTCATAGGCCTCTTTAAAAGTTGATGAACCGGGGCGCCTGGGTGGCTCAGTGGGTTAAAGCCTCTGCCTTCGGCTCAGGTCATGATCCCAGGGTCCTGGGGTCGAGCCCCACATTGGGCTCTCTGCTCAGCGGGAAGCCTGCTTCCTCCTCTCTCTCTGCTTGCTTCTCTGCCTACTTGTGATCTCTGTCTGTCAAATAAATAAATAAAATCTTAAAAAAAAAAAAAAAGTTGCTGGACCTTTCCTAAAAAAAATACATCTACACAGAATAATGTGCACCAATGTCCATGTTTACAAAAACAAAACAAAATGTGATCTAGGTTCGACTGAAGTTTTTTTTAACATAAAGCAAAATGTTGGTATATTTGGTACTTCTTTAGCTTGTTCTTGTTCTAACAACTTTTGCTTTTTAAAATCTTCTGTTGACTTTTTGAAACTTTCTTAGAAAATTTCAATGTGATTCTCTTAAAACATCACAGACTATCCATAATCTGTTTCTTGATGGTGCTCGGAATAAAAGATGAGCCTAATTCTCTGAACCAGGAAGTTAGGACCAGAAAGACCCTAATGAAGAAAAACTGCCGAGGCACCTGGGTGGCTCAGTGGGTTAGGCCTCTGCCTTTGGCTCATGATCTCAGGGTCCTGGGATCGAGCCCCGCATCGGGCTCTCTGCTCAGCGGGGAGCTTGCTTCCTCCTCTCTCTCTGCCTGCTTCTCTGCCTACTTGTGATCTCTGTCTATCAACTAAATAAAATAAATAAATAAATAAGAAAAACTGCCTTTTGATGATCTGGGTCCTTATTTCAAAACAAGCTGGGAGTTAAACTGGAGGAGAGGCCTTTCTTTTACATAACAGCTCACCTCTTCCTGTCATGTTAAAAAGGTTTTATATAAGCATCGGTAATGGTGAGTCTATTTTGAGCTCATGCAAGAGAACCTATAGCTAGTAGCTAGTAGTAGTTCCTAGAGTCTAGGGCTGAGACTTTAAAATCTGCCAAAGATCCACAGCATTCTCAAAAGTCTTCACTAGATGGTTAAAGAATACAAACAACCGGCACTAAAACTTGCTTGTTCCTCGGGCAGAGAATTAACCTGGGAAGGCTACTGCTGACACTTGCAATGAGAAAACAGGAAGACCATTGAAGAGTTGGTACAGTCATCACCTGAAGTAAATAGAGATTTTTCCCTTTTTGTTGGTGAGGCAATCACTATCTCACTTCATCTCAATGAATTTATTCCTGTGGACTGATGAGGAAAAACAGGCAGGCAAAGCTCAATGCCTCCATTTGAAAACAGACTTTAAGTGATTCTGGTGATGTCAGCCAGGCCAGAAAAGTGTTCCTGTCACAGGAAGGACAAAGTTCTATGACTATAAATCAATGAAAAATAATCTTCCCTGATATCCATCAGATAAAGCCAGTGACAAAAAATGTAAGCATCTAGATGTAGTATATGTGTATGTATCTATGTATACATGTATGTAAATACATTTAGATGTATGTGGATATATATGTGATAGGTTTATACATGTGTGTGTGTAACAAAGGTAAGCATCTAAATTTATTATATGTGTGTATACATATATATATAAATAGATTTATTTATGGTGAAAAATCAAAACAGAACAACTAAAAAGTGCTGACAGCCCATTTATATGAAACACTAGCTATTTATAAGATTCTATGGCAATGTCTTGCTTTGGAAATAAAACAGTATAATTAACCTGGTTAAAAAAAAAACACGTCCTTTAAAATAAGTATAATCTATTTCTTGTGGTTTTTGTCAGGCTACATGTCATTCCTTGAATTTAATGGCTTTATTTTTTCCTTCCTGTAGGATCCGTGCCCCCTTTGTGATGAAGCCAAGGAAATACTGGAGCCTTACAAAAACAGGGTAATACCAGTTTCCCCCTCCACTCTCTGAAAGTAGAGCATTCCTATCCAACCTTCATATGCCCAAGTGGAGTGAAGCAAAGAAGCAATTAACATTCATTTATGGAAAAAAAATTTTATCATTCCCAGACCCAAAAAATAACCTCTCTCAGGCTTTTCTGATATTTTAAGACATTTCTTGCTGATGGATACACAGAATAAACCGAGATAAAGCACAAATGCTCACACAGTTCAAAGCTCTAGAGGCTTGGTGTTGCGATGCTGCAAGGAGGCCCCAAGGGAAGGAGCTTGGCAGTGCCACTCTCACTGCTCAGTGTAGGCACTGCCTCCAGAACGGCAAAACCAACACTGAACACTATTTTCATTTTTCACCTTTTTTCATAAAAGCAAAAGTCCTTCTCAGACTTGCTTTCCAGTAGCAAAACAAGTACTAATGTAGGTCTTTTGTAACAGCCAAGTGGCCTGATAAACGCTTTCAAAAAGCAGGGAAAACCTGCATAATACAGTGGTGTGCCTTTATGTATATGGAATGGATAGCGTATGTGGTGTAGATCATCTGCCTGGATCCTTTCTTTGGGAAAAGATTAAATGGTTTTTCATTTAAGTTTTCTTTCTGTTCTTCGGAGAGAGATTTCAATGCTAGTTTCCACAAAACTCATTACCCCTAAGTGTTTTTCTCTGAGCAGTACTGGTTTTCTTACTCTGACTCTTAATATGAACCAAAGCTAACTAGCAGGTGCAATGTTCATGCTTTCTTTAAACTTGTGTCCCCATTCATTTTATCTTACTCTTGTCATTTCCATGGAAGTGTTCTCCTATAGCGAACCATGATGCCTTTCCTATCCTTACGTACAAAGTGCATGTGTCCTGATTCCTCAGCTTCCCAGTTGGGACATATTTTATTTCACTGGGAATGGAGTAGTGACCCAACACTGTATGTAATAGGTATAACAGCAAAATAGCAAAACTGAGAGTTAAGGAATATAATGAAATCAGTCAAGTTGTGGAAATCAGGGACATGAGTTCACTTGGGACCTCAGACAGGCAGACAGGCAAAACCCCTCAGCATGAGAGCTCATCTGGGCATCAGATTGGCAGTGTGGCTGTTGTATCGTTCTGTGCTTTCTAAAATACAGAGCTTTAGTCTGTCTCCATTTCAGGTTATTTTACAGGAGGTGGACATCTCACTTCCAGAAAACTCTGCTTGGTATGAAAGGTATAAATTTGACATCCCTGTCTTCCATTTGAATGGCCAGTTTCTGATGATGCATCGAGTAGACATCTCAAAACTTGAAAAGCACCTCCAGAAACTTGAGCAGCAAGGTGCTGGAGGCTGGAGGACGCCTTCATGATCCGCCACCCACTCTGTCCAGATGGCATCTTCCTAAAGACTTGACGGTGGCCTTGCCCAGCCTACATAATGTTTTGAACTAGGTGGTGCCCAATAAATAAATGGTTACATTACTCTTCTGACTAATGGAAGTATGGGAACAGTGTAGAAACTGTTTACCTGCTGACATTTTATAAAATGAGAGGAGTATATCAGCAGCAAGGGGATGATGGAGGATGGGGGAAATCCATTTATTTTATTTATTTTTCCCTTTTGTATTAATATGGAAGCATTTTACATTCACTGGACAGTGCAGTTTATAGAAGGCTCTGCATCCCTGCTGCTGCCCTAAGGGCTTAACTTTTTAATGAAAGAATAAATGTTCTTCCACTCAGTAGATAAAGTGAAATGTGAATTGTTAATAACTGTGCACAGTCAATAAAGGGGTGTTTTAACAAATACATCTGCATGAAGCCTATTTCAGTGGGAACTTCTGTTTAAAATTAGAATTCATTTTGGGGGGGTAGAAGAGAACAATTATCTTAGTCAAAAAGGCTTCATTTGAGAAAAACAAAAGAAAGATTTAAACCTCCAAAATGTGTATAAGAATCTCAACATGCTTCACACGTAGTCAGTGAATTGATTCATAATATTTGAGGGCTGCCTTTGATAGTTATTCACTTGTCATCAATTGAGTTAATTCAAATTGTAAGACAGTATCAGGTTTAATATCTTGGAGAAAATTCACTTCTGAACATAACTGGACAGATATGTCATCTAAAGACAATATTTTTCACCATTTTATATGAAGTGTTAAAAATGTAGTTGTGTACCTTTATTTAGTTAAGTTCCACCAATGTAGCAATGGATTCATTTAAACACGAAATTGCCTTTTCCTCTTAAAATCACATCACTGTAATTTCATCTATAATGAAATTCTTTTGTGAACTCTTTTAATGAATTTGGATATTGTGAGTCACTTGGCTAGATTTTAATTTGAGCAGTATGTTTTAGTCTTAGAAAATATAGAATATTAGAGCTGGCCCACTTTATACATTGTGTAGTCCTACCCCCTCATGTTATACAGGATGAGAAATATGACATTCAGAGAGTTTCAGGGACTTAGCCTAAGATAATACAGCCAGTCAGTCAGTTGTCAGATCACGTCTTGCCCCCTACCCTGAATTTCCAGTACTACCTGTACTCATGGTAGGGATATTACTGTATTATCTCACATACAACATCTTCAACTATGCTGGACTCAACACAAATTTGGGACCAACTTAAAAAGCATTCCAAAGTGACAAGAGGAAAAAAAAATCTTAAAACTGAATAGCAGTGTTTATAATTTATAAATTTCTGGAACACATCTTTCTTGACATTATTCATTCAGCCCTGCGGCAGGCAATATTCTAAGCCGACCCTAATGAACCTTCACCCTTGTCTAACTCCTTTGAGTGTGGGTGGAACTCACTGAATATGATGAAAAATCACTGCTATGGTTAGGATACATCAAATGGCAAAAGCAAGATTATACTGGTTGAGCCTGATCTAGTCAGGTGAACTCTCTAAAAGCAGAAAGTTCTCTCTGGCTGGGTGCAGAAGAAATCAGAGATGTGCTCCAACCAGCCTGGAAGGAAGCAAACGTAAGTGTGGTAAACTTCCTACTGGGGCCACATGGCAAGAAACTGGGTGGCTGCTATAAGCTGAGAGTAGTCATTGGGCAGTGGTGGCAGGAAAATGGGGACATCAGTCCTAACAGCTTCGAGAAACAAATTCTGTAAACAGTCATTGAGCCTAGAAGAGGATCCTAAGCCAGGTATGGAACCAGAGCCTGGAATAACACCTTGATTTCAGCTCACTGAAACAGTGATCAGAGCATCCAGCCACAACATGCCTAGATTTCTGATTTAGAGGAAGTGTAATAATAAATTTGTATTGTTTCAAGCTGCTAAATTTGTGGTAGATTGTTACACAGCAATAGTGGTTTCATAGAAGTCCCTACAACATTGAAACAATGGCAGGTGGTGGGAATACAAGAATGAATGAGTCCAGTGGGAGGGAGAGGGCAGCTGGGTGATGGACATTGGGGAGGGTATGTGCTATGGGAAGTGCTGTGGATTGTGTAAGACTGATGATTCACAGACCTATACCCCTGAAACAAATACATTCTGTGTTAATAAAAAATAATAACTTAAAAAGAATGAATGAGTCCATGTCTTAGACTATCACTGTCTTTTGGGGAGCAAGGAGAGGCAAGTTAATAAAGCACTACAATGTCGTGCAGTGATGGCTGGAACTGAGACATGTATGAAATGGCACAGCGGCCAGATGAGGAAAGTAGCAAGAAGTCTTCACAGAAAATTAAACTTAAACTAGGTTTTGATGATTTAATAGAAGCAATAGAGCAGGACTGAGAAGGAGGAGGAGATTCCATACTAAAGGAACAACATGTGGAAAATAAGAGTATGCAGGGCTTGGCATACTTAGAAAACAGCAGATGGTTCTGCGTGGCTGGACTGAAGGGGAAGCGAGTGAAGAAGACACAACCAAGTAGATTGAGATCCACACTGTGAAGGACCTCAGGTAATGTGATTTCCTCCCCCATCCTTGTAACCATTCCCTCCTTTATTTCCTACTCTCATCCAGAGCAAGCCCTCTGGCTCCTGGTTTTTCAAGTTTATCTGCCCCCTCTACCCTGCCTTCCCTGGTCCTTGTAGTCCTCAAGCATGCTAAGCCCAGCAGCACTCTCCACTAGCCCTGCAGGACGTTATATCTTCAAGACAACTGCAGAGAGGAGGTTGTAGAGAAGATGGCCCACTTATGTGGCTGGGCATCCTGTGTTCCTCCTGGCTCCAGGCACCTTGAGAGCTCTATGGACCCCATGTCCTAGGGTTGCTGATCCTTCTCCTGGGCCATGAGTTGGAAAAGTTCCAAGAGTTTCAGAGTCTGCTGAGCTAAGAGACAACCCATGGCCTGGTCTGAGAGCCTGGAAGTTTGTTCTTTTGGAGCACTTCCTGCCTGAGTATAAGCACATGGTTATAGGTATACAGGAATGGCAAAGACTTCATCTAAACAACAAATTTCTGACATTAGAATTTCAAACAAGTCAATAAAAACCCATTGATCCTTATAGGGGGTTAAAGTGTTGGCTGGACCCAGTTAAAGGAGTTACTAGATCACATAAAGACTTGGAGACTGAAGAGACAGGATACTTGAAGGATTTTTTTTTTCTTTTAAATAAAGATGTGGTCTTACTCATCACCAAAGTAAAAGACTGGGATTACCTAATATCATGAGAAATGGACATAAATGAGGCTCATCAGAAAGCTTGATGTGTGTCTCAAGGTAGGAAGAACCCAGTGGTCTAACTCCTTGCTGGCAAGTCGTGTGAGAGCTGAGCTAGCAAGCCACTCCTGCTGCAGGGTGAAGGACAGCTGCTATTTCTCTACAGTTGTCCAGAAGAACATGCGTGGATATTTCTTCCTAGATCAGATGTGGGCCAAAGTGAGAGGACTGGCTGGAGCAGCCTCAGGACGGAAGCAGAGTAGAATCCTGAGCTCCTAGGGGCTGAGGAAGTGAGCAGCTGCTCACATGGAGAGCACATCTGCCTAAATCAAGGGAACTGCAGGCAAGACACCTCCCAAGAAACCAAGAAAGCCTCGTCAAATGTCTGCTTTAAGTGGTTACCAGGCCCAGAGAGCTGGAGGTCATCTTACAACTTCAGGACTTGCTGACAACATTCCCGCCCCTGACCACTTTTTTTGCCTTCTCCCATCCCATCCCTAGAAGAACCAGAGCTTCCAGGAACAAAGAGAGAAGGGCCTTCCCCTTTCATAGCATCCCACCGGCACATGGCTTCACACTGCACTCCATGTAAGACAACTTTAAAGCAAGTTCCAAGTTTTTGTTTTTGTTTTTTTAAAGATTTTATTTATTTATTTGACAGAGAGAGAGATCACAAGTAGGCAGAGAGGTAGGCAGAGGGGCCGGGGGGAAGCAGTCTTTCCACTGAGCAGAGAGCCCGATGTGGGGCTCGATCCCTGGACCTCAAGATCATGACCTGAGCCAAAGGCAGAGGCTTAACCCACTGAGCCACCCAGGTGCCCCCCAAGTTTTAATTCTGACATAGGAACAGACACACTAAACCCAGTGTTAAGTGACCATGGGCCTTTCTGTGGCCTAAGAATACTCGAAAGAATCCTGACACTTACTATTGTTTTTCATTTTTATCCTGAACAGAGTAAGAAATTCCCCATTGAACACATCTTACAGGGAGAGCAGGAGACATAAATATGCTGATTATACTCCATATTCAGAGTATTGAATGTGTGCCATTTACATATGTGCCAAATGTTGTTTTTTTACCTATAAATCTTCAATCAATCTACTTATTAATTCACATTTGAGAAAGGAATATAGTCATGTGACTAAGAATCCTGGAGACTTCAGCAATCCCTCTGTTTTAACAGCTAAAAATAGAAAGGCAGATATTTGGAAACATGTGCTTTCATTTTCCCACTATTGATAAGTATCAGACAATGTTCAGTCACTTATTATAGCCATTTTCATACTTTTCCTTTCTGAAATTATGTTTGCAGGCATCAATTTGTTTTTACATAAAGACTAATTTTGACAGTAGAAGATCACCATAATATTCTCCCACTCCCAAAGGAAATAGTAACATAAACTTCTCTTCTTTCTCTAAGCTACTGCTTTAAAATGGAGTGGAATAAACACTGAGTTTGGGACTCCACATTGCTGCTCTTGGTTACAATGCTGCTTTCTTCCAGATGTCTCCTATAACATTAAAAGGGCTTACTGGAAAACATATCACTTTGGCCAATTTACTGCAGGAAGGGCGGGCTCACTCAGACTAGGGCTGATTTTTTTGTTTATAATAATGCAGTAGCTCATGGAAACGTGACAATGGGGATCCCAGGGCAGGCCTCGGAAGCCACAGAAACAGAGCCGGAACCCTTTATGCAGTGCCTCGGCCTCTTTCTTTCCCTCTTCTGTCCTGACTCACCAGTTCCCCTACTTACTCACAGTATCTGCTTTCTCATAACTGCAACTTGCTCATGCCCATTATTTCTGCTGATCCTTCTGTTCAGCAATACAGTGATCTGAATCTCCCAGCCTTGCTGTTCTGAAATCCTGAAAGAGGGATTTTACTCAGCTTGTATTTTATAGCCAGCTCCCCAAGTCGTGGTAGCTGATCAGAACAATAGCAGAGGCCAGCCTTGGGTCAGGTGCCCATCCCAGACCCAGTCAGCTCTGGGAGCCAAGACCAGATGGTATGCAAATCAGTCACTGCCCACTCAACAGAGACTGAAGGCATGGCTGGCAATGGTAAGTAGCTCAGGTATACATATAGAAAGTTTAAGGGGCACTTGGGTGGCT
>RCUC01083923.1:0-11985 GCA_003697995.1 Taxidea taxus jeffersonii
TCTGCTGCCCTATCACGTTGGTTCGTGCTGGTCTTGTGCATTTCCACCGTCTGGCTACAACTCCCTTCACCCTTAAAAACCCAGGACACACACACACACACACACACACACACACACACACACACACACAAACAAAACCCAGGACACTCTAGGTATTGGTGTTGTCTGCATGTTTAGAGTTCAGATCCCTCGGTGACCCCATTTCTAGAGTGGACCTAGTACCTACTAACCGAACTGCCGAATTACTGAGCACTCTCTTTATAAAGTCTTTCTGGAAGATGCCTTACACACCGTACCACTGCTCTACGTTTACTGTACAGTTCCCGCGGACAATGGGCCCAGCACTTAGCCCACCAAACAAAATTAAGGCTTCCCTTTATGATTTACAGGCCAAGCATGATGACAGAGAGTAGGCCCGACAGACCTATGGGAAGAGTGACCGGACTGTCCTGACTGTAGCTGCTTCTAGGGAAGGTCGAGGTTCTCCTCCAGGCTGGATCCCGAGGGACAGGTCCCCCCACCACAGTGTACAGGGTGGCCCCCACGACAGGCACCCGTGAGGATTAGAAGTGAAGGTCAGGTGGGACCAGGGCTCAGGGTGAAGCAAGGGGAGAGGGTAGGACCAGGAGAGGCTCAGAACAGACGGGAGAGGTCCGGTTGGAGAGGTCTGCAGAACCAGAATCTCACGGAAGCCCAGGCCCAGATGTGGGAGGCTCTGTGGGTGCACCAGACCTGACTCCAGGCCTGGGAAGGCACGTTTCATTCCGCAGGCAACATGGGTCATGGGTGGGCTGTTTGGGTGGCCATCCTGGGAGTGCCAGCGGTCAGGGAGCAAATGGGAGCTGGAGAACCACCTGCCTAGGTGTGTGGGAATGTCTCAGGGTGCAGGGAAGCTTCTGGTGCCAGGGTCCACAGGGTCGGCGAGGAGGGGAATACGGGTGGGGACACGGGGCATGAGTGACCCCATGGGGGCAGGGAGTGGCCAGTCCTGGAGGGGTGGGTAGGCCGTGGGGCAATGGTCACAGGGTCTGACAGCAGGGTGCTGCCAGGGGGACAGGGAGGGAAGGAGGCCCGGCTGGGGGAGATTCCGGAGGACCTGGGGCCCAGGGATTCCCAAGGGGGGACCAGGTGGATCCCATGGAACAAAGAGTGCCACAGGGCTCCTGTACCTGCACACCCCTGTCCAGGGGCACACCGGGAAGGTAGGTGAGGTGCCTGGGCCATGAAAGAAGGAGGAATCCCCAGCCAGCTCTGCTAGCACGCCCCACGTACGACCCCACGCTTGGTCTAAGTCCCTCAGCAACAGTGAAACCTGTGTGTGCCCCTGCCTGGGGGTCTGGACACCAGCCCTCTGATATACCTGTAAAGATGGGGGCTCCATCCACACACACAAGAGAACACAAGTTAAAAATGCAAGATTCTGTTTAACGTTCTAGGTTTTGAGGGGCAAAACTGTATCTTTTTCCTCATCAAAATATCCCTGCTGACACATATGCTTCAAGGAGAATCCAGACATGAAGCCCAGAGACAGCACATTCTCACTCTCTGTTGGTCGGGGGGGTGGGGCACAGATGACAGCTGCGGACGCCCTTCTGCACCAACAGCCACGCGCACGTGACAACGTACCCCATGGACTGTCAACGACTCAGACTAGCTCCTTGTTATGTATGAGACGATGCTTCTGAAGAGCAAGGGTTCTGACAGGAAGGTCTAAGACCTGGCAAAGGCAAGTTTTAAAAGCCACCCTTACATATTAACGCAGTCTGTCTCCCCCGGCCAGCATGGGAGCCACTGGCCACTTGTGGTTATTCATACTAGAAAGAAGACACGGGCCAGCCGCGCCGAGACTTGCACAAGCAGCCCCATGCGGCTGGCGGCTGAGCGGGGACGAGCACAGCAGAGAGCACTGGTCCGGGGCGCCGTCCTGCGGGACGATGCGGGCCGTGTGGCCATGCCAGCAGGTCTGGCAGGAAGAGGGCACTCTGGACTGAAAGCCCGGGCAGGAGAGGAGACATTGGAGCCCAAGGGATTGGCGTGGCAGAGTTCACCCCGCTCCCTCCCACACAGACACCCTGCGGCAAGTGGGGGTACCAGCACCAGCGGAGCGGATTGGGCGCTGGGCACGCTGGGATGCCAGGCCTCTATTTAATTAGAAACATCTCCTGTGGGGGCAGCAGGGCCCTGCGGCTGCAGTTACATAAATGTTTCCAGCCACAGCGGAGAAAGTGGGTCAGCGAGTGCCGGGGAGCTTCAGGGCCCAGGCTGTCGACTGCCATCAGTCACACAGGCCAGCGAGCTGCCACGGAGGCCTGCCTTCATCACGCGGCCGAGGTCCCTCTGTAGACTGCTGGGGACAAGGAGTGGGCCTGCGGGGTGGTGAAGGTCACCTGTGAGTGCCCTTGACCTTGAAGAACCTACCTTGTGCCAGCCACCGAGAGGCACCGGGCTATTGGCTCCCCCAGGAGCACAATCTCAGGTGCAAGTGGTCCGTCCTCTGTCGGCCGTGCTGGGCTCTGGGACAGGTGTTCATTGGGGGCGGCTCCCAAGAGTATCGGGGCTTACTCCCACCTTGGAGCCACCCGTGCAGCAGAGCCCCGAGGCAGCACTTGGGGTCACACGCACCCAAAACCAAGCTGATGGGAAATGGTCCGAAAAAATCTGTGACTCTCCTCCCACCCTTGGTGCTCCAGAAGGCAGATCTCCGGTGCCAGCAAGGACCCCACCTTCTGTTCTCTGAAGTGCTGGGAACTGAATATATTTGTAACTCACCCAGGGGGCGGGAGAGGAGCACAGGCATGGTCCCCTGCAGGGCCTGAGGCAGCCCGCCGTGTGGCCCTGTGCCGACACCGGCCACAAACGTGCCTCGGCTGGAACGCGGCCTGCGCCCGACTCCCACAGCCGCCACAGCCAGCTGCAGCCAGCCATGAGCAACCACAGCCTTCTGACCCCGTCGGCCCTCCCAGCCGCCTGTCCATCCGTCCATCTCTGCAATCCTGCCTTCCAGCTTCAGGCCCAAACCCGGGGGTGCAGTGGCTCCCCTCTGTGGCCTCAGCGCCTTCGTTAGCAAACCCCAATAAACGGATGCAGAGTTAATTAGTTCTTCTCTAGTTTCTTTCTTCTTGCCTAATAAAGGTGTTTTCTATAAAATCCTTGACATATGGCTTTATTGCATCCCACTAATTCTGATTATCTGTCCTCTTTTGACTCATTTCAAAACACTATCAGATTTCTCTCTGATTTCTCTCTTGATTCATGAGATACTACGTAGTGTGTGGTGTGACTGAACTTGCAGACCCTTAGAGATTTTCTGGATCTCCTGCTGATTCTCCGATGTTAGAGGACGGAGCTGGTGACACTTCAGGGGCGTCCCATGTCCTGAGGTGTGCCTGCGGGCCAGACTGTGGTCTGCCCTGGTAAGCGTGTGCTCCGTGTGGGGTGGAGCCTCTCCCAGCCCGCATGGTGCCGGTGGCTGTCCTCTGCCGTCCCGCCAGGTCCCCGGGGCACCAGGGAGGGCCTGCAGCCTGCGCTGCGAGTTCTGTCGTCAGCACCTGACCACCGCGCTGTTGCCTCTGACCAAGGGACCAGCGGACTCCGTCGTCACCGTGAGACAGTCCTCACGTCTGGCTGCGGCCTCGGCTCTGAAGCTTCTCTGTCTGTTGTGAAGGCCATGACCTGGCTTTCTTCTGACTGGTGGTAGTGTGGCTTATCTCCTTCCATCTTTTACCTTGAACCTGATATTTCGAGTGAGCTTCCCGTAGGCAGCACATGGCTGAACCTCACCTTTTTAACTTGTTCACAATCTGCCTTTTTTTTTTAAGATTTAATTTATTTATTTGACAGATCACAGGCAGGCAGAGAGGCAGGCTGGGGGGGGGGGAAGCAGGTTCCCCGCTGAGCAGAGAGCCTGATGTGGTGCTCGATCCCAAGACCCCGGGATCATGACCTGAGCCGAAGGCAGAGGCTTAACCCACTGAGCCACCCAGGCGCCCCCGATCTCTGCCTTTTAACTGGGGTGTCCTGACCTTGGATGGCGACTGCAGACACAGTGGAGTTGGGATCTGTCGTTCATCTGCTCTTCCGTCCCCCATTTCTATCGGTTTCTTCTCTGCCACCTTTTGGATGAACCGCGCACCTGCTAGGATTCCACTTTACCTCCTTCGTCCGCTTACCAGTTATGACCCTTGTTTTGTTATCCCGGGGCGGCTCCGCACACACCTGAACCCACCACCGTACAGTGTGAGTGATCCGTCACTTAGCGCAGCGGGGGAGCACCTGACGTGGGCGCTGACTGTGCCTCTGTTTCCCCTCTTGGCCTCTGCACCGTGGTGCACTTTCGTTCTCCTGAGTTATGAACCAACCCTTATTTCTGGCGTAAACAGTCAATCATCTTCTAGAGGGATGCAGCTGACAAGAAAACACGTCTTTCTGCTTACCCACGTGACACTCACCCCGCCGTGCGCAGGCAGCGTCCTGACTGCTATCCGATTTCTTCCCCCCGAAGAGCTGCCCGGAACAATGTCTGCACTACAAGTCTGCAGGTGACGGAGTCTGTTTCCGTGGGTCTGACAGGTCTGCTCACCGCAGCGATGAACGAGTCTCACCTGGCACAACGCCAGGTCAGCAGGGCTCTCTGGGTCCCCGAGAGATGTGTCCCCTGACCTCTCGCCTCTGCTGTGGTCCTCTAACCTCTTACTGCTGCTGCTGCCCTCTGACCTCTTGCTGCTGCCATCTGGCCTCCTGCCTCTGCTGCTGCCCCCTGACCCCTCACCTGCGCTGTGGGCAGGTAGGAGCCTGCTGCGTTCTCACTGTTTCACTATCTGTAACGCGTCCTTTCCCACAGCACGTGTAAAGGATTTTCTCTTAATCCACGGCTTTGGAGAACGTACTCAGCCTGTGCTTTGTTGCAGTTTCCTCAGGACATTTTGTGCTCATTGAGCTTCTTGGATTTGTGGCCTTAGAGTTTTCACTGAATTTGGAAAATCGTGGCCATTGTTTTTCAAACACACTTTTTACCCTGCTCCTGCCCCGGTCCCAGGGCCCCTAAACCATGTCTGCTCGCTGCCTGAAGTTGAGCCGAGCTCACCGAGACTCATTCACTTTCTTCTGCCTTTTGCCTTCTCATTTGATAGGTTCTGTTTCCGTCCTAAAGTTTAAAATCTTCCGCCCGGCAACTCCCAAGCTCTGGTTAATCCCACCCAACGCACTTTCACCCGAGACCCGCGTTTTCACTCTAGAAACTCCGTCTGGGTCTTGGTCATGTCTTCCACGTCCCCATTGAAGAAACCTGACCCTTCGCTTCCTGAACACGCGGTTTACAGTTTTGAATCTGATTTCGAGGTCCACACCCCGCAGGTGCACCACCGTCACTTCTGAGTCTAGGCCCGGGGGTGCACAGCGAGCGGGGGGAGCACAGTCCCTGCTGAGTCCGGCGAGAGCTCTCTGTGCGGCTCCTACCGCGGACGCTCCTCGGGCCTCAGTCAGACCTGGTCGCGCGGGGCACGGGTGCGCAGCCTCCCAGAAGCGCGCACAGAGTCCCTCTTCCGGCCCGGCCGCTTCCTCTGTCCTGGGTGGGGGCACGGGGCTGGGGTGCGAGGGCCGACACAGGGCCCTGCGCGGTTCAGCGTGGTGCGTGAGGCGACAGCCCAGGTCGGACCCGCCCCCGCTGCACAGCGTCCTCGTGCGGGGGGGTAGGGCTCCATCCCCCGCTCCGTGCGCCCGGCTGCTGGGCAGCCGCAGGTGGTCCGGCAGCGCGGCGGGCAGCGGGAAACCAGCAGTAAGGGAAGGCGCAGGGTGAGGCCGGGCCGCGGGAACGGGAAGGGGAGGCTCGACGCGCAGAGGAAGGCTGAGGACGGGGCCGCTGCAAGGTTCCTGACGTACGTCTTGGGTCTCCCGTCACCAGGCAGGGACAGACAGCTGCCATCCACAAAGTCCTGAGGAGGACTCTGGCTGTCCTGGTGTGGGTTGGGTTGAGGTCTGAGGGGCCGGGTCCCATGGCCCAGACTCTGCGCGGGACCCGCTGCTCTGCGTGGAGCATTTCCAGGGCAAGTGGGCGCCCCAGTTGGAGCTGGGCTCCCTCCCAGGCAGGGCCTCAGCAGCCTTCCTATGTGCATTTGCTTGTAAGAGCACCCCGCTTTTCACAGGTCCTGCCCCCCAATGCCAGGCTGGAGGGAATCTGGGGGACCAAGGCGAGCATTGGGAGATGGAATCCTCCACGTCTGGGCCAAGTCTCCAGGGGCTCACCTGCTCTTCCCTCACAAGGCCGAGGAGCACGTACGGCGTGTATCTGCAGCTGTTGTCAGGGCACCGCCCCACGCGCTCAGGGGGAGCCTGGCACCTGGACTGCTCTCGGTCGCGAGACCAGTGACGGAGCACCAGGTCTCTCGGCACCACTGCAGGGTCTGGGCTGGGGCGGGGAGAAGAAGGCCAGGGGTGCTGGGAGGTCAGAGGGAGGGGCTGCCGTGACACCGGGTGAGCATATGGGGTCCCTGCTGGGACTACTGGGCAGGTCCGTGCCAACAATGAGATTTTTTCTCCTTAGTTCCCACGAAGCCAGTCTGAAGCTGGAGGGGCCCTCTGAGTTGAGCTTCTAGGAAGCCAGATGCTCAGATCTCCACATTCACACCTGGGCCACATCTTTGCAAGGGAGGCATCAGGAGGGAGGTGGAGGGGAAAGTCCTCACAATGCCTAAATACACCCCAGCTCTGCGCCACTTACTGACTTCTCGCTAGTCAAAGGAAACACATGCAGAAGATGCTGGTGTCTGTCCAGCAGCTCTAGGCAGCCCAGGGGGCTTGCCCTGGACAAGTGGCCCCTCTCTGCCCTCAGTCACCTTCAGGGCCTCCGAGCTTCCCTGCCAGCTCTCTCTTCGTCTCCAAAGATGCAGCAGACCCAGGAAGGAACATAAAGGAAGCAGACATGCCAGGGTCAGTTGCTATGCACACGTGATAACCATCATGTGCAGATTCTGTGCACACACAGAAGATGCAATCTTTTGAGTTTCACTCTAAATTTAGGATGGCTTCGAGAAGTCAGCTTCCATGGGGAATCTGTGTAGACAGCAGAGATGGCACTCAGGAGGGCTGACGGACAGGTGACATGACACAGGATGCCAGAGGCCCAGTCAGCACACGGGGATGCTGCTGTTGAGCAAGTGTTTGTGGTCAGAAGCTGCCCAAGAATGCTTGCCGTGGGCCCCTGGAGAGCAGCTCTGTGCAGCTGCATAGCCTGCCCGTTGCTGTCCACGTGGACTATGCTGGAAGCCAGCAGCTGCGTGGGCACTGCTTATGAGCAAGGCTGGCAGGATGGCCTCCCCGTGTGGGGAGCTCTGGCCTGCTGGCCCCCAGAGCCCTCCTTTGGTTGGACCTATCCTCGGTGGTTGGCATCTGTTGATGCCTTTACTTCTCCTTTCAACTGGGAGGTGTGGGTACCACGTGGCCCCACTTTATAGATGGAAGGACTGACGCTTTACACAGTAAAAGAGGTGCCCAAGGGCCTGAGGGAAGCGGGGCCCAGCCAGCCAGCCCCAGCGTCTGTGCTCCAAACTGTGGCGTCTAACGGGGCAGCAGGACTTCCGTGCCAGCAAGATGGAGCAGGGGTGCCTTCCCCGGGAGACATGGAGACCCCCGGGCATTACATTCAAAGCAAACACAGGCAGATGCTGAAATGTTGAGAGGAACAGGCAGACTAGCACACCAGTGGTCCACGGGGTGACGTGGTAGGGAAACGACACTGCACTTAAAAGAGAAAAACAATTTGATGACAGTGGACTTCCTCAGAAGCCTCAGCCCAGACGGAAGTGGAACAATAGCTTTAAGTGGTTAAAAGGAAAGAAGTGTCAACCTGGAACCACATGCGCAGTGAAAATATCCCTCAGGAATGAAGGAGAAATTGAGGTATTGTAAGAGGAAGGAAAACGAAGCCTTAGTTGTCTACAGAGTGACTCTACAAGAACAGTTCTAAAGGAGGTTCTCCACGTGGAAATGAAATGGTACAGAAGGAACCTCGAAATACTAAGAGGAAGAAAGAACACAGCGAACAAAAACGTTAATATATACAAGAGGCTTTCATTCTCCTCTTGGGTTTTCTAAATTATGTTTAATGGCTGAAACAAAAATTACAGTACTGCCTGACGTGATTCTAACAGTGTGCCGAGGAAATATTTACAAAAATTATATTATGCATGGGGGAGGGTAAGGAATCATAAAGGGAGTTAAAGTTTCTACATTTCTCTCACACTGGTAAAATGTCAACACCGGTTGAATTCATAAATTGTATATATAACATAATATCTGTAGTAATATGTAAAAGGCTACACAGAGAGGTATACTCAAAAACGCTATTAGTAAACCAAAACAGGATTCTAAAAAAATATTCAGTAACCCACTGGATGGTAGGAAGAACACAAAAAACAGAATAAACACGAAAAAAATAAAATGGCAAATTTAAGCCCTAATGTCCCAATAATTATACTAAATGTAAATAGTCTAAATTCACCAATTAAAAAACAGGCAATGGCAGAGTAGATTAAGAAATGTGACTCAACCATATGCTGTCTACAAGAAATCCACTTTTTCCTATTGTCCTATTGAAATCCCATTGTCACTTCCAATAGGACAATATAAATGTTGAAACAAATCATGGAAAAAAGGTATCATGCACTATTAACCAAAAGAAATCAGGAGCGGTTATGTTAACATCAGGTAATAAGAAGTATTGGTGAGGATGTGGAGAAAAAGGAACACTTCTGCACTGCTGGTGGGAACGCAAACCGGGGCAGCCACTGTGGAAAACAGCATGGAGGCTCCTCAAAAATTAAAAATAGAAATATCATATGATCCAATAACTTCCTCTTCTAGGTATTTATCCAAAGAAAATGAAAACATCAAGCCAAAGACATACATGCACCCCCACCATTCACTGCAGCACTGTTTACAATAACCAAGACGCAGAAGCAGCGTAAATATCTCCCAGTGGATAAATGGACAAAAAAATGCAGTATACATACACCACGGGCTATGACTCAGCAATAAGAAAGAATGAAAGCTTGCCATCTGTGACAATATAGATGGACCTTCAGAGTATTATGCTAAGTGAAATACATCAGAGGAAAACAAATATTGTATGATTTCACATTTATGTGGAATCTAAAAAACAAAACAAATAAAACAATACAGAAATAAACTCATACATACAGGAAACAAACTGTTGGTTACCAGAGAGGGGAAGGGTTGGTGGGGGGACCAAAGCAGGTAAAGGGGATTAAGAGGTACCTTTTTCCAGTTATAAAATGAGTAAGTCATGGGGATGCAAAGTATAGCATAGGGGCTGTGCTCAGCAGTATGTAATAACAGCACGGTGACAGACAGCAATTAGATATATCATGGGGATAATCTTGTAATATATAAAAATATTAAGTCTAAAAAAATTAAACCTATTAATCTAATTAAACATTAAAGCTATTACATATACCTGAATCTAATAGGATATTGTATATGAATCATACTCCAATTAAAAAATAGACTTCAAAGCATGGAAAATTATCAGAGACAGAGAAGGACATTGTATAATGGTAAGAGGATCAACTGATGAGGAAACAATAGCAATCCTAAATGTGTATGAATCAAACACCAGGTCTGTGAAATCTGTGAAGCAAAAACTGATAGAACTGAAAGGAAAAATATACATATCCACAATTATGCTGAAGATTTCAATACTGTATCTCAGCAACTGAAAGAATCAGGCATAAAACCAGCAGGGATGTGGAATAGGACCCAGCCAACACTTATCTAATGTTACGTCTGGCAACAGAAGAACACACGTTCTTTTCAAGCACCCGGAGAATATATGCTAACACCCGTCTCCTTCACCATCAAACAAACCTCAATGTTTAAAATTATCCATCATTCAGATAATTCAGATAATAAAATAATCAATCAAATCAAAATAAATTTGATTATTTTATCAAAACAAAATATCATACAGCGTGTTCTCTGATCACAACTGAATCAAACTAGAAATTAATAACAGAAAGATAACAGGAAAATCTCCAAGCACTTGGAAACTAAAACAACACACATCCAAACAATCCTTGGGAAAAAGAGGAAATCTCCAGAGTTACTAAAAAAAAATACATTGACCTGAATGAAAATAAAAATAAAAATACAACATACCAAAAACAGAAGCAGTGCCTACAGGAAAGTATAGCACAAAATACATACACCAGAAAAAAGGAAGTCTCAAATCAGTAATCTAAGTTCTAATTTCAAGTCTTTAGAAAAAGAAGAATAAAATAAATACAAGCAAACAGAAGGAAGGAAATAAGAACAATCACTGTAATTAGCAACAGAGGGGGTGCCTGGGTGGCTCAGTCAGTTATGGAGCCCCATCCGGGCCTCCATGCTGGGCGTGGAGCCTGCTGAAGATTCTCTCCTCTCCTCTGCTCCTACTCCCCATCTCTAAAAATACATAAATGAATGAATGAATAAAATGGAATTAGAAACAGAAAAACTAGAGAAAATCAGTAAGATTAAGAGCTGATTCCTTGAAAAGATCCATAAAATTGACAGGGTAATACAAAGACTGACAAAGAAAAAAGGTCAGACAAAATTTTAATGTAAGGAATGAAACGGCACTATCACAAAGAGCCTTGCAGCTCAAAGGGGTGAGGATTACTAAGAACAACTCTACACAAATAAACTGACATAGGCAAACTGACCTATTTCTGCAAAAAACAAACTACCCCAACTCATCCTATATGAAATAGATAATTTAAATAGCCCTATATTAGTATTATGGATGCTCACAATTTTAAAACTCAAAAAAGAAAAAAATTTCCAGACCCAGATGGTTTCACTAGAGAATTCTACCAACAGTTTTAAGAAGAATTAACACCAATTCCACATACTCTCCTTCAGAAAATAGAAGAGAAGAAACTCTTTGTAATTCATTTTATGAAGCTAGTATTACCTTAAAACAAAAATCAAAGTGTACAAAAGAAAAAAAAAACATGCCGTTAAGAATATAGGTGTAAAAATCCTTTACAAATGTTAGCAAGTAGAATTTAGCAAAATACAAGAATTATAAGCTATGACTATTCTTCTAGTGATGAAAGGCTGGTTTACTATTTGAAAATCAATCAGTGTCAGCAATTAACATCAACAGACTGAAGAAGAATATTGCATGGTCACGTCAATGCATGCAGAACAGCACCTGACAAAAGTCAACACCCATTCATGACAGAAACTCTCAAGGAAAAAGGAGGAATAGAAGGGAACTTCCTCAACTTGATAAAGAGCTTTACAACCCCCCCTCCACATCTAACATCACACTCAGGGTTGAACCCTGTCCCCCTGAAGGTAAGGAACAAGACAAGGACATCTCCTCTCACCACTGTGATTCAATGTGATGCTGGAGCTCTAGCCAGTACGACATGGCAAGAAAGGAGATAATAGGTACACTGACGGAAAGGGAAGAAACAAAACTGCCCCTACTTGCAGATGACATGAAATACTTAGGTATAAACCTAACAAACATGTATAGGACTTACATGATAAAACCACAAAGTGTTTATGAAAGAAATCAAAGATCTAAATAAATGGGGAGATATACCATGTTCATGAACTGTGATTTATCACAGTAAAAAGATTCAACTCTCTCCAAGTTGATATACAGTTTTAACATAACTCCTATCAGAATCTAGCAATAAATTCATGGATATAGATAAGATTATTGAAAAATTTATATGAAAAAGCAAAGGAACTAGAATAGCTAAAACAAATTTGACAAAGAAAGAAAAAGTCAAAGGAATCAGCCTCCCCAATTTGAAGACTCACTACACAGCTACTGGAATCAAGACTGTGTGGTACTGGCAGAGGGAGAGACACACAGATCAATGGAACAGAACAGAGAACCCAGAAATAGACCCACACAAATATGCCCAAATGATTTTTGACAAAGACATGAATGCTGTTCAATGCAGGAAAGAT
>RCUC01083929.1:0-11809 GCA_003697995.1 Taxidea taxus jeffersonii
TGCTCAGTGGGGAGCCTGCTTCCTCCTCTCTCTCTCTGCCTGCCTCTCTGCCTACTTGTGATCTCTGTCTAATAAATAAATAAAAAATCTTAAAAAAAAAAAAAGCAGTTCAGCTGCCTATCATTTAAAGGAAAGTGTATCAATTTCTCTTATTCTTTTTCTTCCCTACCTTGTTCTTCTGTTTTCCCCCAGAAAAATTAATGTCTAAAGACATTAAGTGGGACAGAGCATGGCTGATGTCAAAGTTAGTGATGGAAGGGGTATCCTGGGGAGACTCTCAGTGGCCTACAATGGGATATTAGAGCACAGGTGACTTCAGAAGGCTTTCACTGATGAGGGTTGCTGGATGTTGAGTGTGAGAGTCTGAGTTTGGTGAGGAGGGTATCCATGTGACTGGAGCATCATGGTCTGAGTAGGAGTTTGACTATGTCCTCATGGGGCTGTGTGTCAGTGCACAGTGACAGAGCCCAAGCAGAGTTAGGAGGTCATTTGTGCAAATGAGGAGGTGGAAGTGAAAATAGAAGTTATATGCAGCTGGATTGATTTAGTTAATTAATTAATTAAGTAATTAAGGACGATGCTAGTTATGTTATTCACTGTTAGACAGTCTCTGTTAGAGAAGGAAGTAACAAGTTCGAAAGAGTGAAAACTACAATAAACCTTGCAGTTTTAGGGGAGAATTCATTTTATATTAGTCAGCTTAGGCTTCCTTAATAAAAATACCTCTGTAGATGGCCTAAACAATAGACATTTATTTTCACATAGTTCCAGAGGCTAGAGGCTCATGATTAAGATGTAAGCAGACTTGTTTCCTTCTGAGGTCTCCTTCCTAGGCTTGTAAATGGCTGCCTTTTCATTGTGTCCTCACATCATGGGGACCCCTGAATTTGTGGGATATCTGTGTCTTAATTTCCTCTTTTTTGAAGAACCCCAGTAAATTGAGTTAGGGCCATCCATATGACCTCATTTTACCTTAATTGCCTCTTTAAAAGCCTTATCTCCAAGGGCGCCTGGGTGGCTCATGGGTTGAAGCCTCTGCCTTCGGCTCAGGTCAGGATCAGGTCAGGATCCCAGGGTCTCTGCTCAGCAAAGACCGTTACCGTTCCCCTCTCCCTCTGCCTGCCTGCCTCTCTGCCTACTTGTGCTCTATCAAATAAATAAATTAAAAAAAAATAAATAAAAGCCTTATCTCCAAATATAGTCCCATTCCAAAGTATTGGGAAATAGAACTTCAACATATAAATTTGAGAAACATACTCTTCAGACCATACCGGGTATCAAGTATCAAAGTGAAGTCATGATTCTTTCTATATATGTATACATCTATCCCATGATTCTTTGTATAAATGTGTATATATATATATATATACATATATATATATATATATAATCTTTGTATGTCCACTGAAAAGGCCTGGGATCAGTGATACTCCAGTAGCCATGAGCACATCTAGCACTCAGATACTGGATACTAAATACCATTCTCCCCTTAAAAGAACTACCATGCTTTGGGGAAATGGTTGATTTGAGATCTGGGACAGGGAAAGTACAAGACAAGTATGGAACATCTTATCATGGCAAAAACACATGAAATGCTCAAATGATGGTGGGGACATGTAAAAATGGGGGATGAACTTACATTTCTGGTATGGCAGAGTAAGATTCTACTGAATCAGTGGTCTCAAAGATTACTATAAAACTGCAGAAAAAATAGCAAATAAACAAACCAACTATAACAAAAAAATCAAGGGACACCTGGACGGTTCAGTCAGGTAAATGTCTGCCTTTGGCTCAGGTCATGATCTCAGGGTTGTGGGATCTAATCCCATCTCAGGGTCTCTGTTCAGTGGATAGTCTGCTTCTCCCTCGCTCTCTCTCTCTCTCTCTCTCTCAATCTGTGTTCTCTGTCACTCTTGTGCTCTCTCTCAAGTAAATAAATAAAATCTTTAAAAAATAAATAAAACAAAAAATCAGAATAAAAAGTCCTGACAGAAGATTCTGGGGGAGAGTCAAAACTTGGAAGAAAAGTGAATTTCTTGTTCTAGTGGCTTTTAGCTCGAGATTAGTCACTAATCTTAAGGTTTCTCAAAAAATTTGGCTTCATGAAGTGAGTGCCAAACAAGGCAGCTAAAATTCCAATCAAAACCATAGCCTCTCTGGATTGAAGGACAGAGTTTGGACAACCTGACCTGTTAGAAAATAGGGGGTGAAGGGATAAGACTTGAAAATTAGATAGGTAGAAAGAGAGAGCCCAGAATTATGTACACAAACTGCAAAAACCTCTAGTTGACTTTTAACAAATATAAGGACAAATTCCAACTTAAGATAAAAGAACTGACTAAAATTTAAGCCCCTAAATAGTTTATAGTTTAAATCATATAAAGTCAATTGCTTACTAAAACAAACAAACAAAAGTAAGTACTCTTTGCAAAAATATAACAGAATTCACATATCCAGACTGCAATCTAAAAGTAGCCAACAACTGGGGTGGCTGGGTGGCACAGTTGGTTAAGTGACCAGCTCCTACTTTCAGCTCAGGTGGTGATCTCAGTGTTGTGAGATGGGCCCCATGTCTGGCTCCATGCTTGCTGCTTTGGTTTCCCTTCCAATGTTCCCTTCCAGTGTTCCCTTCCAATGTTCATTTGTTTTGTTTCTTAATTTCCACGTATGTGTGAACTCTAGGAAGCAAGTTGAGGGCTGCTGGAGGGAAAGTGGGTAGGGGAAAGGCATAATTGGGTGATGGACATTAAGGAGAGCACTTGGTGTAATGAGCACTGAGTGTTAAATGCAACTGATGAATCACTAAATTCTACCCCTCAAACTAATAATACACTATATGTAAACTAACTTGAATTTAAATACCCCCCCAAAAGTCAGCAGAGGACCTAAGTAGGTATTTTCCCAAAGACAGACAGATAGATGGTCCAACATATACATGAAATGATACTCTACATCACTCATCATCAGGGAAATGAAAATCAAAACTACAATGAGATATCACCTCACATGTGTCAGAATGGCTAAAATAAAAAAGAAAAGAAATAATTGTTGGTGAAGATGTGGAGAAAAAGGAACCCTCATGCTCTGTTAATAAGAATGTAAATTGGTACACTACTGTGGAAAATAAGATGGAGTTTTCTCAAAGAAAATTTAAAAAGAAAAATTTTTCAAAGTAACCATTGAAAATTGTAACATTATGTACAGAGGAGCAACAATTTGAAAAACTGATGATTCCTTATCAGAAACTACAGAACTATAGAGACCAAGAATCAGCAAGACATGATTAAGTGCTGAAGAAAAAAAATAAAGAAAAAAACTTTCCACCCAGAAATCTATATCTAGCAAAATATCCCTCAGAATTATGTTAACATACTTGAGATATCATAATATCATATATGCAGGCTGCATAGTTTAAATAATAGCAAATTATTTTATCACAGTTCTAGGAACTGGAAATAACATTATAGCTTTTATCATAATAGGACACAAGATCAGAAGACTACCATGAATTATACACTAGTTAATTGGATAACTTAGAAGAAGTGGATAAATTCCAACATACAACTTTCAAGACTGAATGACGAAGAGACAGAAAAACTGAACAGATCGATAATGAGTAAGGAGATTGAATTACTAATGAAAACCTTGCTCAAAACAAGAGCCTCGGACTGGATAGATTCACTGATTAGTTCTACCAAACGTTTAAGTAATAGTTAATGTCAATCCTTCTCAAACTCTCCCAAAAAATCAAAGAAGAATGAGTACTTCCAAACTCATGTTAGCAGGTCAGAATAACCCTGATGCCAAAGCCAGATAAGGACACTATCAGTAAAGAAAATTATAAGCCAATGTCCATAATAAACAAAGGTGTAAAAATTTTCAATAAAATACTAGCAAACCAAATCAAGAGAATATTGAAAAGTTCATACCACATGATCATGTGGGATTTATCCCTGAGATTCAAGGATGATACAACATTTTCAAATAATAAACTTGATACACCATATTAATTGAATGAAAAATCATATGATCACCTCTGTAGAAGCAGAAAATGCATTTGACAAAATTCAACATCATTTCATGTTTTAAAAACTCTCAACAAAGTAGTATGGAAGGAATGTACCTAACATATTAAAGACTGTGTATGGGCAAATCAACAGTTAACAACATACTCAACAGTGACAAGCTGAAAGGTTTTTCTGCAGATCAGGAAGGGATAAAGATGCTGCTTCTATCCACCACAGTATTGGAAGTCCTAGCCAGAGGAATTAGGCAAGAAAAACACATAAAAGACATTCAAATTGGAAAGGAAGAAGAAAAATTGTCTGTTTGCCGATGACATAAGTATTAGACCTGAAACTGTAAAACTCTTAGAAGAAAATATAGGAAATAAGCTTCTCGACATTGATATTGACAAAAATTTTCTTTTTGAATATGACACCAAATGCACAGGCAATGACAAAAATTTCAAGTGAGACTTTATAAAACCAAGAAGCTTCCACACAGCCAAAGAAATTAAAATCAAAAGGCAATGTATGGAGTAAGAGAAACTATTTTCAAACCATATATCTAATAATATCAAAATATGTAAGGAACTAAATTCAATAACACAAAGCAAATAAGCCGATTAAAAAATGGGCAATTTACCAATGGCCAGCAGGTATATGAAAAGGTACTCAACCTCATTAATCTATTAACCTATTCATTTTATGTCCATTAGAATGATTATTGGGCAAATGAAAAGATAATGAGTGTTGGTGAGGATGTGGAGAAAAGAGAATACTGTTAGAAAAAATGTAAATCAGTACAGCCACTATGGAAAACAGAATGGAGTTTGCTCAATAAATTAAAAATGCATCAACTGATCCACTAATGCCACTTCTGAGTGTATATGCAAAGGAAATGAAGTCAGTATCTCAAAAGTATCCCTACACTCCTGTATTCATTGAAGTCTTATTCACAATAGCCAAGATGTGGAAAAGAGCAATGAATGACTAGATAAAGAAAATGCGATACTAAATGAACAAGCTAGACACGGAAAACAGATATTACATAGTATTATTTCTATGGGAAATATAAAAAGTTGTACTTCGGTGAACAGAGAATAAGAGTAGTCGCTAAGGGCTGTGGGGGTAGGGGAGAAATGCTGACAAAGGGCACTAACTCTGTTATAGAAGGAGTAAGTTCTAAAAAATAAGAAAATAAAGAAAGTAAGTTCTAGAGAGTGAATGTAAAGCCTGGTGACCATAGCTAATAATAATGTATCGTGTACTTGACATTTGCTAAGTGAGTAGATCTTAGGTGTTCTTACCACAAAAAGATTATTAACTATGTGAAGTAATAGATAAATTAATTAGCTTGGTTGTGGTAATCATTACACAAAGTATACTTTTATCAAAACACCACACTGTATACCTTTAATGTGCACAACTTTTATTTGTGTACCATATCTCAATAAAGTTGGGAAGAAGATAATTAAACTGTAAACACTCCCCAAATTTTCAGTTCTCAGACAGGGATAACCCTACTGGTAGACTGGGAAGGACATTATGATAGAATCTGTGAGTCAGCAGTGGTTTTCATAGTGACATCGCACCATCTATGCCCTCCAATCAATCTCTACCATCCATTCCCACTCCCAGCACAAAAATAGTTTTAGGGCCAAAACAAAAGCAGGATGCACAAGCTCTTTGTCTAAGGAGGACCATTTACTTTAAAACTAGCTGAAATAATTAAACTTTCATCAATGTAATTTTTTAAAAGAATTTTATTTATTTATTTGACAGAGAGAGACACAGTGAGAGAGGGAAAACAAGCAGGGGGAGTGGGAGAGGGAGAAGCAGGCTTCTCAGTGAGAAAGGAGCCCAATGTGGGGCTCGATCGCAGGACCCTGGGATCATGACCTGAGCCAAAGGCAGATGCTTAACGACTGAGCCACCCAGGCTCCTCAATGTCATTGTTTTTATTAAAAAATTTGGCATGGCCTATTTTTGTTAAGGGGCCACAACATACCAGGCACTGTTTTAGGTCTAAGAAATCCAACTAAAAGCAAAACTGACAGAACCTTTGCCCCATGGAGATTAGAAACTAATAAGGAGAGATAGATAACAAACAAAACAGACAAATTAATAATAATAATAATAATAATAGTTTGAAGAGCTCACCTGTTATGTATTATGAAGTGTAAATGAGATAACACCAAGTAATGTCTGATTAAAACAAAATTCTGAAAGGGTTATGTAAGACTAGGTAACCACCCCCAGCCAACACGGCATGTAATATTGATAGTCCCAGGCCCTGCTCTCAGTGCATTATCTGTACGTGAGTCCTATGATGTGACTTATGTGACGCAGCAAGTCAAGGCACGTGTTTGGAGAAAAGACTTTGGGTTCAGTGAGAAGCAAGGTCATTGAGTCAAAGGCAGGAAGGGACTGAGTATGATTTAGGAGTGGGAGGAGAGAGTGGGAGGTGGTGGATCAGGGGGAACTCGGGTGGTAGAGTGAGGAACCTGGACCGCCTTCTTAGTGCACTGGAAACTACTACAGAGTTTTAGGCAAAGGAGCGATATGATTACATTACCCTTTTTAAAAGAATCAAGCTGAGCACTTGGACAAATGGAGTAAAGGGAAGTGGGAGTGCAATGAGAGTCCTGAATCAGGAGGGGATTGCTTTGGTCCCGTTGATGATGGCTGCTTGAGGTAGGATGGTTGTGGTAGAATGTGGGGCTGACTATGACCTGTTCCTCCTCTGAACTGCCTTAACCTGTTGTCGATACCCATGCTGTGTACTGTTATAATCCTGTCCTCCAAGTTTTAGACTCTTTTGGTAGCAGGGACTAACGCTTACTCATCTCTATTTTTTTTTTCTCCCAGTTTCTGGGCATATTCTTTATGGCAGACGGTCAACAATTACTTTATTCAATCAAAATAAACACAGTTATAATATTCTCCCAGTGAACCTGTACTTTTACATGAAAATATGCATAGTGTGTTTGGATAACAAAAACTCAGAACAAACTACTTGTTATGGTTGAAGCTTTAGATTGTCTAAGTTTTTGGTTTTTTTAATTTGGCTTCACTTTTCTTTCCTCTTATAATACTGCCAAGCGTGAAGTTTAAATCTACTTTTGAGTTAAACCAGTACAAATAAAGAAATAAAGCTTTGAGCCATTTTTAAGAGGAGGAAGAATATGTTTTTTGCTGTCTCATAACTCAAAAATAACTGAGCCAATTTAATTTACTCGTTCTAAAGTGGGGGTGTTGGGGGAGGAGAGGTAGAGATAGAATGTGGAACAAATAAAAAAATAACATCTCTCATAAGACTGAGCCTGTAAGGTTTCAAATCCAAGTAAATGTCTTGCGATGTTGCAAACAAGCAAAGATGGAAGCTGAAAAGAAAACTCCTTTTACCTTTCAAGGAAACCTTCTGCAGTTTGACATCAAAGGTCTTAAACCAAGATAAATCATTCGGGCTTTTGAAAGGAAGAACATTTCAAGAAAACACTGCTTGAGGAAGACTTATGAATATATCTAATGCATCCTTGGTGAGAAAAGACTGTGAGAACAGATTGTGAAAAGAGAAATATGAGAACAGCAGAGGTTGGATTTAATGATCTATATTTGTCCTCCTTTTTTTTCTTCTCTTCTGATTATACTTCTCATCATATTTCCTATCCCCCTTCCAATAAACCTACTGTACACAATGGGGTTGTTTTGTCTTCTGTGATAAACATCACCCCATCTGTACACATACACACACACACACCCAGGAAACAAATCACATGAACTTCATAATATTTAGAAACACTCGACCTTTTTCAGTTTCTGGAGAAGGGAATTAATGAAAGGAGAATACAGAGGAAATACTCAGGAGATATTAAGCGTTCTGAAGAGGGCTCTGGAGAAAACGCTCTCCATCAGGATGTGAGCAAACACTTGGCTACACTGGAGAAATAGGAAGTGCGTGCTTACTGGAGATTTGTGTGAAGGAATCAGGCCAGCAGCGGCTGAAAAAAACCCCCAGAAAGGTTTGTAATGCTTTGTTATCAAAGTGGTCTCTGTGTCTCCCATCTGTCACCTTATTGTCCTGTAGATAACATATTGTGCCCACTTTGAGAATCAGCTCTAAATTAAGCAAATGCCTCCTTATAAAGTTAGTTACAGCAGAATGTGTCTCTTTCATATTCTTCAGATATTGAAGATATGAAGATATTGCTTCAACTAGGGGAGATTTCTTTGTTACAGATTTTCTTGGAACTGAGTTCCCATCCATCTGAGGCTATACCTCTCAGCTTTTTACATTCACTACTGTGACTCTTTGATTAATGCCTGCTTCATTCACCCAGCTAGTGGACAGACATTTTATAAATAGCTGTTGAAGGAAGTGAGGTTGTGACTCGAATTTCTTAGCTAATAACATATGCCATAATACATATGCATAGACAGATAGATTTATACCTATGGTGTGTGTTTATGTGTCTTTATTTTCCAGGAGTTTTAACTAATTCTTTTCCTACCATCCAACTACTGAAATTAGAATAAAATAAATTGAGAAGTTTTTAAAGGATATATTAATGTTTGTATTTGTTATATCCAGAGTTGGACTTACACATATGCAGGATAGGGAGGTAGGGAACTCGTCTTTTCAAATGCCTGCGTAATGCACCAAGATAGGCTATATACCAAGCCACCGAACAGTCCTCAACAAACATGAAGAGTTGAAATCTTACCAAAGGCATCTTCCAAACACAGTGGAATCAAAGAAATTAATAACAGCAAGAAGATAGGGAAGCCTCTAAATTCTTTGAAAGTAACAACACGTTTCTAATTAATCCATGGATCACAAAGGAGATCTTGAAGGAGATAGAAAAACACATGGATCTCAAAATGGGTTATGAACAGTGCTTTTTCAGTGGGTGTAAGATTAACCTGTAGTGTTATCTGTACCGCAGAAGGCTACTAAACACCGAAAAATAGCAAGTACTACCAACAATCCAGAGCTCCAGGGAATTCTGAGTGGAAAAAAAAATCAGTCCCAAAGGGTTACATGTCACAGGATTTTATTTACATATCATTTTGACATGAGAAAATTATAGAAATGAAAAACAGTCTAGTTATCGGCAGGGATCAAGAGAGGTGCGTAGGTGGGAGGAAAATGAGTATGGATATACAAGTAACACAAGGCATCCTGACGAGAATATTCTGCGTCTTTGCTGTATCAATATCCCAGTTGTGAGAGTGTAGAGTAGCCCCCCCAGCCACAGGGGATGGCTGGAACCACAGGTAGGAGTGAACTCTGTACGTACTATGTTTTTTCCTATACCTACCTACCTATGATAAAGTTTAATTTATGGGTTAGGCACAGTAAGTAAGGAACAACAAGAACTAATAATGAAATCGAAAGATTATGATGATACACTGTAATACAAATTAGGTAAATATGGTGTCTCTCAAAATATCTTAGTGTCCTGTACTCACTCTTTTTCTTGTGATGATGTGAGATGATAAAGGGCCCAGGGGACAAGATAAAGTGAGAGGTGAACGACACAGGCATTGTGACGTGGCATTAGGCTACTACTGACCTGAGGCTATGTCAGAAGGAGGGTTATCCACTGCCAGACTGAAGTTTCCATGGGTAGCTGACACCATGGGAAGTGAAACCGTGGGCAAGGGGGGACTTCTGTACTATGTTTTATAAGACGTTAGGGTTGGAGAAAACGGAGTTTAGAGTACATGAGATCTCCGTGTATTATTTTTTGCAACTAACTGCATCTGAATCCACAATGATCTCAAAGTATAAAAAAGTTTAATAAAGTAACTATGATAGGTATAATTATTATTTTCATTTTTAAATTTAAGGCAATGGAGGCAGACCGAGTTTAAGCAATTTGTTCATTGTGAGAGGAGTCTTAAGTGACAGAGCTGGGATTTGAAGCACCTGGAGTTTTGAGATCAGAATTCTCACTCTTACCCCTAATGCTTCTCTGCTCTTAGTTCTTCCTGGCTGCATGTGGCCCACAAATACATTGCCTAATTGCCCAAATCACATTTCACAAAATAATCTTGCAACCTTCTAAGATAACCGGCACTGAACAACACACAGCAAGCACTCTCATTTTGCATAACACGTGAAAGGCGAATATTCAAACTCTCGTACATAATAATTAGGACCATAACAAATATACATGACCTAATTATATGTACAACATTCAATTATTTTTATATACTAAATTCAAGCAGCCATTCTAATTCAGATTGTATACAATGGCTTATGAGGGCTTTTTTATCAGAGTGACTCAGGAAGAGCTCATGGTTTCCCAAGAAACCATGCTCGGAAATCAACTTGCTCGGAAATCAACTTAGTTTGTACAGGTCTCAATTCCATTAAAGAAACCTTCTCAATTAAAACCATCATATAAAATCTATCTTAATTTGTAGACCATTAACAGGATTTTTTTTTTAGTTGTAATGTGACAGCAACCCTACATTAAAAATATTATGACCAACATGATAGGAGACTGTGGACTCTCTGTGAACAAGACTTAAAGATATTCTAAATCTTATCATTTTAACCTAATACTAAATGGCCATAATTATTTGACATTATTACCTTAGCTTCTCAAGTTTTATTTATTTTTCATTTCATTCCCATAGCCTTAAGAAGAAGAGAGAATACACTGAACTCTACACAGCGAATGATGCAACCAAGGCAGAGCAGGGGGGGACCTGATGTGTCCTGCCCTTCTAACCAAGGCCAATAATTTTATTTGGGGGAAAGAAAGAATTTTTGTATATTGCTATAAAACAAAGTAACAAAGTAATAACTGGATAGAATCTAAGTAAAAAGTTAGTGTATAAAGCTGGTCCAGAAGTCATTGAATGAAGCAGATAAAAAATGAGAAGTTGCAATCAGTGAGAAACTGTCTTTCTGGATTTAGGAACCAGTAGAGGGCAGAGGTTAGGAACACAATAGTCTTCTGTATCATTGCTCTTGAGTTTTAATCCCAATATGATTATTTTCAGTAACTACATTATGTCATCTTTCTCTGCCTTACTTTCCCAGAGAATTAAATGGAGAAAACACTAGCAACCACATGTGGTTATGGTAAAAATGAACTAAGATACTTTACATAAAACTCCTACTGGAGTTCCTGGCTCAATGCAAGTTCTTACACAGTAGTAGAAGCAGTGAATGTTGGAAGTCATCACTGAACAAGAAGAGTTTTATTAACAGAAAATGGAAATGGCTGTCAGTAGGAAGTCTAATTGTGACGGGAGCTTTATATTCAATCTGTCCCAACTCTAGACAAAGACATACAAACACCTCAAATTTACAGTTAAAGAATGGCCATTTTCCCCTGTTTTAGCAAGGTATTAAATGAGTAAAACGTGTGGCAAGGGCTTCCAAGAGCTCCTGACACACAGTACCTCTTCAGTAAGTGTTAGCTCCTGTTAACATCCTATTACTACATAGTGAAGAAAAATTGGAACATGTTTTGTGGGACACAAGAGCACATTATACATCATAAGTTCACTACAAATTAGCTGTGTTTTGGGGCTTAAGTTATAAACCGTGTGCTAAGCATAGTAAACACCTCTACACAAGTGGGCGCTCCTGAGTAAAATGGAAGGCCCTTTACGTTTTCTTTAGTAATCAGGGTGAAGAAAGGCAGCAGGAAACAGACCTGTCGCGCCATCCCTGGGGCTGGTGCGCCAGCACGTGACGGGTAAAGGGTCTGCTCTCCATCTGAGAGGGGACATTTCTAGGCGACTTGGAAACAGGCATCCTTCCAGAACACTGGGAGGACAAA
>RCUC01083934.1:0-13075 GCA_003697995.1 Taxidea taxus jeffersonii
GGGTAAAAGAGGGGGCGCTCCTGAGGGCCCTGGAAGCTCAGGGAAGCACTGACCAGGCCTGACCAGTTGGCAGGGGAAATGAACCCACAGGTTGAAGGAGGCAGCTCCAGTCTCCAGCGCTGGAGGGACACAGGGTCCTGGCTTCTAGCCTGTCCCCACAGATCTCTGAGGGATCAGGTATTCAACTAGCATTCAGCCAGGTGCTAGGAGAGGTCCTTTTACTCATTCAGTCTTCATTCATCCTCCCAGGACTCTGCTATGATTCTGGTGACCCAGTGGAGGGCGGGGAGTCTCAGAAAGGTGGTCAGGCAGCTGGGGGAGATATCTGTTTGGATGACTCCAAGGATAGTGTTCTGTGTCCCGAAGCAAGAAGTACACCTTGGTTCTGCCCAGCCATCTCCATGCCTACTGCATGCCAGCCCCCTGGGCTAGGACCTGGGAATGTCAAAGAAATGAGACAGACATGATCTCAAATTCACACAATTGCATTCTCAATGGGGGAGATGGAGAAGTCACTGGGCAGTCACAACAGAGCAGCTAAGTGCTATCAGAGGTGAGCCCCAGGGATGCCTGGGTGGCTCAGCCTGTTAAGCACCTGCCTTCAGCTCACCTCATGATCCCAGGGTCCTGGGATGGAGTCTGGCATTGGGCTCTTTGCTCGGCAGGGAGCTTGCTTCTCCCTCTGCCTGGCACTCTCCCTGCTTGTGCTCTTTCTCTCTCCCTCTGACAAATAAATAAATAAAATCTTAAAAAAAAAAAAAAGAGCCAAGGGGGTCCCCCAGAACCAAGGGGGCCCCAAAGAGGGGCCTCTGATCTACACAGAGAATCAAGTAAAGGTCTCCTGATGAGTTGTGTTGGAGAACCATGAGTGCCCACAGAATTGCCCTTCCCTGATTTCTCCTCTAAAGTCAGGTCAATAGCAAGGTATCTGCAAAGGGGCCCTTCCCACCTCCTTCCCTCACTCCCTCTGGCGCTTCTCACCACTACCTTGGGTCCCTAAGTACAGCAGTTCCCACTGGAAGTATAGGACACAGGGCTAACAAGGGTGGGCTAGCTCTGGCCTTGCATCTGTCTCACGGGCAGGGCGGGCCCAGCTGCCTTTTCTCTATCCCCTGGTGGTTCTGGGAACTCTGGACAGCATTGGGGGAACAGGCACATGGAGGCCTGTCCTCTAATGCTCAGACTGTATTCCTCCCACATCGCCCACAACTTCCTTTGGGCCTAAGTCAGCAAGACCCTGCTCCTCCCTCAACCTCCTTGCCTTCTTTGTAATTCTCCATGCCAGGAATAACCTGCTGTGGCTCACAGCACAATCCCCTTTTGTGGGTGTGGCCTCCTCAGTCAAAAAGTATTCCTGCCCAACAGGAGAAGCCAATGTCTCATACCCACCCTCTTCTTCAGGGACTAATCCCTGTAGGTGTGCTCTAAACATGGCGTCATTTCTAATGGGGCTTGTCCTTGGGTGGCATCCCAGAAGCTGCATTTGTGATCGGGTATGGCCTATGGGAAGCCCCCAGAGGCTCCCTGGTATGGAAATGGCCCCTGGACTGTCCCAAGTGGACTTTCTCTACCTGCAAGCTCCCTCTCCTGACCTGGGAGGACAGGCATCATGGAGAGACTGTGCGCACACAGGAGCTCCAAAGGACAATTACAGATGCTGGCTTTGTATACAAAACCACGTTTATTACAAATTCAGCAATGTGGAAAACAAAGCCTTCACAAGTGTTCTACCAAAAAGTACAAATTTTAAATAAATGAGTCAGAAAAGAGACAGCCAGATACACCAGCTACAGTCACAACCCTGGGGGAAGGGAGAGGGTGCCTAGAGCCCCCCACCAAGAAAGGCTGGGCACTGGGGATCTTTGGATGTGTGCAGGGCCAGGTCCTGGAGCTACCAGGCAAGGGCCCTGACTCAGGTTTCCTCTCCTTGGAAAAATGGAAAGAATCTGGAAAGTGCAGGAAATTCTGAGTCTGAAGCGGAAAGGCACAGAAGTGATTTATAAGGCATGAATGCTGCCTGCAGCCCTGAGGCGCAGGGAGTGGATGAATGGGTGATCAGAGCCCAGTACCACCACCAACACTACCACCACCACCACCATCCCCGCTGTCATTCTCCTGACAGGTGTCACCTCTAGGTTTGGCCACAGGTTAAGGTAGACCAAGTGGATGGCACAGTCCCTGCAGCCAGGAGCCTGGAGCCAATCTTCAGAACAGATGTGTTGCTTTGCTGGCAAACGTGTCTAGCCCGGGCCAGGGCAGGAAAGGTCACGCAGCCCCTAAGAAATCCCCCCAGTGGGGAGCCCCAGGCCTCCTGTCCAACCGACCCTGCACTCTGAGCCACTGGGGGTACCCACCCTGGACAAGGAACTTCCAAGGGCAGTCCCAACCACCCAGGCATCTGGAGAAGCCCCAGGTCCCCAGAACCAGGGTTTCTCTAAATGGCAGGCAGTTTGCCTTGTCAACACCGTCGCCAACAGCTGCTGGCCCCTACCCACGGTCACTGGTGACAGGCTTCCCTAGTGACGTTAGGCAGCGGGTAGGCAAAGAGGGAGAAGTCTAGGATATACTTGGGCAGCACATCCTGCAGAAGGGCCCGCGGGGTGCTGCACAGGTGGTAGTGCAGGCCCTCGGGGCTGGCTGGCCGGTACCAGGCCTGACGGGCGGGGAACCGGACATGGGGCGGTGCCCGCACCCACTCCAGCACCTGGTTGGCATCAGCCTCCAGCCTCTCATAGGAGCCTACAAAGTCATAGCGCACAGCGCAAGGCTGGCACAGGTGGTACACAGGCATCCAGTGCTCATTCATGCGCTCAGGGTCCTCATCTATCAGGTATCTCAGGAATTCGGGGAAGGTGACATCGTCCCCTGCAGGGCTGGGCCCGGCGCCAGCCCTGTACCGCCTCACGATCTCCGCCCCATAGCGCTGCTGGTACTCTCGGATTTCGCCAAACTTGTTGCGGTAGGCAGACAGGAGGCGTTCCAGCGGGTCCCGCACAAACAGGAACTTGAAGTAGTGCTGTAAGCGGTAGCGGATCTCCTCGGGCCGCAGGTCCGCCAGGAACACCAGGTCATTGCGGTGGTCCATCTTGAGGCGGACGTCCACGTTGTCCAGGACGCCCGCCAGCACCTTCAGCACCCGCTTCCAGTTGGAGCAGGCCACCTTGGGGACGTAGCAGTAGAGAAAGCGGTAGCGGTCACTCACGAGGATGTGGCGCAGTAGGGTGCGCCGCTGTCCCACGGGCAAGTCCCAAGGGTCCCGGGGCATGCCTGGTTGTCTGCACACTGCCCGCAGGGTCCGGTTCCGGACATCCTGCCTCACCTGCAAGTCCGGGTCCCCGGCCTCCAGGGAGAAGCCCCCAGGCCTGCGGAGGGCCTGGCGCCAGGGCGCGCCCTCGCGGTTGGGAGGGTGCAGGGGAAGGGGTTTCATCTCGGCCAGGATGCCCCGCTCGATCATGAGGAGCAGCCCGCTGGAGGCCACGATCACCGCGAACATCAGCATGGACGGCAGCAGCAGAGGCGGCCCCCCAACCCCGGCCCGGGCCCTGCCCAGCGGGGCCCGCCTCAGTGCCCGGCCCAGGGGCTCGGCGCCATTTGGGGCCGTCAGGGGGGTCAGCGGGCGGGGGAACATTGTGCCCCGGAGGTGGGGGCCTGCGCCGGCCCGGCAGGTCGGAGGGCCGCCGGGGAAGGCGGGCCCGGGCTGGGGGCGGAAGCTGGGGACTTGGGCCCGCCGCTGGGGGGAGGGCTCGGGGAGGGGTTCGGAGGGGGGAGAACCTGGCGCGCGTGGGGGTGGCCGGCTCCGGGGCTGCGGCGCCGGAGCGGGCGGCGGGCGGCGGGCGGCGAGGGACCGTGGCCGGATGTCCCGCCCGGCAGCTCCCCGCCCCCGGCCCCGCCGTAACACAGGCGCGGGGGCGGGTCCAGGTCGGGGGCGGGGAGAGAGGCGGGCACCCCCTGCACCGAGCCGGCGAGGAGGGAGCGTGCAGACCCCCACCCGGGAGAGGGCGCCGGAGCCAGGGCCGTCCCGGAGCTCCGGGCTTCGGAGACAAAAGCTGCCGAGGCCCGAAAGGCAGAAAGAAACTCAGTCCACGGCTCCCTCTCGCGCAGCGCGTGCCCTCGGGGAGCTGGACGGAGAGGACCTGCATCCCACTCCCTGCCGCACACTCTGGCCTGGCTGAGACCTTCCTCCAACAGCGTGTCTGGAGGCAGAGGGCACCCGCAGCGCTGTGCGCCGAGTCCAAACTTTCGGGAAATCTTTCTTTCTCGCTAGAAGCGGAGTCCCCAGTGTGCTCCCCCACCCACCCTGTCCTAGCCACTCCAGTTAAGAGTATCGGGACTGCCAAGGGTTGACCAGTGGCTCATCTCCATGGTGACCGTTAGATTTAACAGTACCTGGTGGATTGCCATCCTGGTGGATTCATCCACTGGGTAACGATGAAACGTCTGGAAGTGGAGTCTTCTTCACTCCCGTCTTTACTCCCCCAGGCCTGAAGAGGTGGGATAACTGGGACACTCTGGTGAGGGGCCAATGACAGGTCAGTGCCTGGTCATCACTAGTATGATCAGCACACATTTGGAAGGACGAGGAGCTGGGGGGCACAGAGCAGCAGCCTCCCTCCCTGTAAGGAAATGTGTGCTGACCACGTGGACTACAGACAGCTACAGGCATGCCTAGGATAGCAGGGGCCAGCCTCTCCCCACCTGAACTGGGCACCTAGCTAAGGGTCCAGACTTCATCCTGTTAAGTATGTGTGGGGAGGTGGTGATGCTCTGATGGGAAGTAGCAGTGTGGTCAGAGTCCACATTTACCAAGGCAGGTGCCTTCTGGGTGTTTGGTATTCTCTTCCAGTTGTCAGAGTTGCCCTGGGAGGCAGGTACTACGGGCCTTCCCACTGCACGGCTGAGAAAATCGAGAGGCTCAGGGAAGCTGAGAGTCTATATGGGTCAGTCTGATTTTAAAACCTACGTTCCTGATCGCGATCCTTCAGAGAATAATGGACCACAAGCATGGAATGGTTGGGAGGAAGCAGCTGATCGCAACTTATAGTACTAAAAGGGCTGAATGGCACAGGAGTAGAAGATGCCAGAAGCTTTGAGTTTGGTAGGAGAATGGAGGTACCACTGATCAGATGAATTCAGAAGGCTGAGGAGTCCTAGGGGGTGAGATGAAGCTAGAGGGCTCGCAGACAGCCCCTGGTGCCTAGTGACATGAGAGCATGCAGGGTGAGTGCAGGGAAGGAATAGGAAGCCTGGTGGCTTTCCAGATTCCCAGTGGGCGCCCCACATCTCACTGCCTGATTGCTGGGGTGCATCTCAGGAGGCACCATCCACTGATTGCCTCAGCGTCAGCCTTCCCTGAACTGCTCACTTCCAGTAGCAATGAATGGAGATTTCTTTTTTTTTTTTTAAAGATTTTATTTATTTGACAAACAGAGATCACAAGTAGGCAGAGAGGCAGGCAGAGATAGAGGAGGAAGCAGGCTCCCTGTTGAGCAGAGAGCCCGACGGGGGGGCTCGATCCCAGGACCCTGAGATCATGACCTGAGCCGAAGGCAGAGGCTTAACCCACTGAGCCACCCAGGCGCCCCAATGAATGGAGATTTCTGGTGTTGGGATTACTTTCCACCAGAAATCAGTTAAAACAATGTTGTTTATAATAGAAGAGGAGGAAAAAGAAAAAAACCTTTTTTAAATGTTTTGATGATTTGGCCAATATGTGCTTACTCCTCCGAAGAATCTTCTGTGTTAGCAGGAACAGCAAAGTTCGGAGTACAGAAACAGCTGCTTCGTTTTGGGGGTCCCTGGGCAAGGCACTTGTCTCCACACCATTCCTGTCTGTAAAATGATAGGACGCCATCCACCTTGTGGGACTCTTGCGGGCAACACACTGATGGCAGTGATGTGGTATGTCTATGGCAGAGTCTGTGCCCCTAATACCCTCTATCAAAACACACCTGCCCTATGTCCTTACCAGAACGGGGGGGGGGGGCGGCTATGCTCTGTCCCCGAGGAACTACCATGACCACAAAGCTTGCTCCACACTGAGTATGATCAACACTGAGGCTGGGCTGAACCAAAGGTCAGGCAGTTACAAAGCCTGGGCCTGTGATGTGACCTTCATTCACCAATGACATGACCCCCGGTGATTACATGCTATCTTCACCCTATATCCACCTGGGGACCAGTTTCGGGGTCACTGGCCAGGGGAAGTCTGGCAACCCAAGCATTTCAGACTGTCCAGGCAGGTAGCTCCAGCCACTGAGATGCCAAGAGGTCAACCCCAAGTTCTCATTCCCTTAGTATCCTTTCCTCTGCTTTCCCCCTACTTTCCTGTCCTTGTTTATTGGCCTTAGCCCCTGCACAGCAAGGGCTAAGAGGGGCCCCCAAAAATAGTGAGCCCCTCTGCACACACACCCCCACACCCCCAACAAAGATGACAGGACACAGAAGAAACGATCCTTTTCTAAATCAATACAATTTTTCAAATTTATTTTTTTCTTAAAGAAGTACTTCTAATCTCTGTCAAAAGGGAGGTGAGGAAAGGTCCCCCCTCCCTTGTAAACACTGAAATACAGATCTGAGAAACCAGGGTCGACACACACAAAAAGTGCATTTTACAAAATATCAACTAAAATATATTTTACATGAATTATGCTTCCATTGAAATTCTACCAGCTGCATTTTCAGGTTCGAAAAAATATTTCCACATCTAAGAGATTTCAAAAGCATTTTAAGTTCTGGGCAGCAGACCCTGCCTCCGGGGGAGGAGGGGCCTTGATCTCCTCTCCTGCTGAGTGAGGCTGGGCTCCTTGGCAGCAAGGGCCCAGCACCCGGGAATGAGCAGGTTCCCAGGCTGGCTCTCCAGAGCCTCCACAGCCACTCTCCGCCAACCTCTTTCACTGCCCCATGCCTTCCTCTGAACAGCTTATTCAATACAAGGGCACCCTAGTCCCTTCCCCAGGGTCTGGGGTTGGGCTTTCCATGTGTAAATTCACCTCAGAAGCCTCTAGGGCTCCCCCAAGCCTAGTGACCAATCGGGAGGAGCCTGTCTTCTCAGGGATAGCACATGGCCTGGGGTTGCTGGGAGGGCCCTCAGGATTTGCTTCCACCTCCCTCTCCAGACCCAGCCTGACTGTCCTCACCTAGTGTCACCTGCTTAGCTGGAGCTGGGTCTGTGCCTGCCCCTTCCTAGGGAAAGAGAAGGAACAGCTGCCCCCCTTGGCTCCTGCCCCCAGGGGTGTGCCCCGGGGAAGTGCTAACAGCAGGGCCCAGACCACTCCTCTCCTCCTCCCCACCATGCTCTTCTTTGGTACAAATAGGATAGAACCAGACTGCTCCAGCCCCCTCACAGAGAGCCCCCCAGGGGAGGTAGAAGGGGCCAGGGCCTAGTCGGGGCAAGGACAACAGGGAGTCCAGCCTCCTAACCTACCCTGGGGAACAGCGTGAGGTGAGAACAGGGCCCTTGGGCAACAGGAACAAACTAAAAATGCAGGTCCTTAGCTCCTAGAGTGAGTGGCCGCAGCTCAGCAGGTCTGTGGACTGATACAGTGTTGATTCTCGCAGGGATGTAAATTAGTGCAATCTACAAAAGACTAGGGTAAGGGGTGGCAGGGCAGGGGAGCCACAGCACTCCTTTGGTTTGATTTCAGGTGGGTGTGGCTTGAAGAATCATGTATGAAGTTCTGCAAGAGGTTTCCTAGAACCTCCAAGTGTAAGGCAAGAGGAAAAGTCTTCAATAAATCAGGTAGCAATTTTCCTTGCCCCCTGCCCCCTAACCCCCTCCCAGCTCCCATCTGCCCTCCCAGACGCGACAAACCCCATGTTGACCAGTTAGCTTCTGGGAAGCCAGACCTGCTGGATGGCCCTCACCAGGAGGCAGACAGGAAGCCGACGGCCACAAGTGGGCCACACCCATGACTGTGCAGCACTGGGTCACTTGTCCCAGCACTGGGGGGTACTGCAGGGGCAAAGAAGGAAGCCAGGGAAAGGCCCCGAGTCTACAAAGAGAAAGTCTACGCTCTGGAAGCCAGACTCTGGCTCTCTATGCCTCAAAGGAAGGAGCTGCGAGCTGTGCTAGAATTTGGGAGAGCCTGGTCCCAGGCCAATGGGGAAGCAGCGGGTCACAGTGGGTGAGGTAAAGCTGGCTCCCACTACCCCCTCCAAGGGCCCAGGGGAGGCTGAAGAGCCTTATTGGGCCTTATTCCTGAAGGACTCTCCCCTCCCCACGGGGCCCCATGCCCCTCAGGCCTGGCCCAGCCTCCGGGAAGACTGCTTCTTCGTCTCCTCCACCCAGACAACCAGAGGTAACCGGGGTCAAGCTGAGGGCTGTGATGCTTTCCTTCTACCCTGGCCTCCCCTTCCCTCCCGAGGGGCCCAATACCCACAGGGGTCCCTGCCCTCCCCCCCACCCAAGAGAACCACAGGCCAGCAACCTCCAGCCCTTGTGGCCCCTTAACCAAGTGCTGTGCTTCAAGCAGTACCCCCTTCCCCGAGCCCCCCTGCCCATGGGCAGCCCCAGTGTGGGCCCAAGGAGGCTACTGAGGGTTCTTGAGGATGCGACCGTGGCGGAAGTCATAGACGTGGCGGCAAAGAAAGACCAGCTCGGGGTCCGTGTCCTCGGGCACTGTGCGGTGTGGTGGGGTAGAGTAGTCTGCAGAAGGGGGGACCAGTGCTGTCTTTCGGCTGGGGAGGCCCTCACCTCGGCGCTTGGCCATGGCACAGAATCTGCAGTGACACATGCCATTTGCTGGGTTTAGTGTGGCCACCTCTGAGGGAAGATCAACCCCTTCCCCACCCTGCCCAGGGAGCTGTGGCCTTGCCTCCATCCCTGTTCCCCGGGTGCTACTGCCTCTCTGGTGTCCGTCACCCGTCCATCTTCTTGGGCACTGGGGGGACCACACCCGCTGGGACCTCCCTCCCGACACCTGCCAATTCTCGATGCTTCTCTGTGGGCAGTTCTGTAACCACCCCCAAATGCCGCCCCAAGCGCTCTGCTTCAGAGAAGGAACAGTTTTTCTCTCTTCTATAAACATCAGATGGTAGAAGGCTGTGAGGTAGAACATTCTGGGAGGTCAGGCCCTGTGAAGGAGATCCTCCTGGGACTCTCAGGCAGGCCCTAAACAGCCCCGGGGAGTCTGAGGGAGAGGCTAGCCCAAGGGCCAGGACGGCACCCACCTGCAGTACTCAGCAAAGGTTAGCACATAGCATTTCTCCTCAATGCAGGCCACGCTGTTCTGGTCCTGATGTCTCGATGCAAAGACTTCATTCTGCAAAGGCTCAAGGAGAGAGAGGGGGACGTTGCTACCAGGGTTGGAAGCACGTGAATGCCAGAAGCAAGGCCAACATTAACTCTTCTGTTGGGCCTCCTGACCTGAGATAACTCCAGCTGGTGCCCAGAAGGCCAGGTAGCAGCCCCGGGATTTTGGCCTCCCTGCTCCTCGTCTACCAGGTCCCATCAGACTTAGGAACGGCCTGCTCCAGCAAACCCCATCCCCCACCCCCATGTCATCAGCCTCCTGACTCCCACCCCTGGCTCAGGGAGAAGGGAAGTGGTACTCATCTCCCCCATGAAACGACAAGTCCAGCAAGGGCAATGATGCACAAAGGAGCCTCGGCTGGGGGCCAAGTGACCATACCCAACGGCACTACTCTCCTCACACGCTGCCCAGTAGAGTGCCCAGGGGTGTTCTAAGCCTTTTCTCTCCTCCCTCTCACGCCCTGGACAGCAGCAAAAGGGATTAGGTGTACAGCTCCACCTCCCCTTTCTGTGGCCACAAGGACACAGCCGCTTGCTCCCATTCTGGCATGCCCTTGGGGGGGGTCTCCCTCCCTGCCCCCCCTCTCAAGGGAAAGGCTACCATTCCTTTGAAACGTAAAGTGGGGCAGTGCTGGGAAAACAGGCTAAAACCCAGGCCCGTCTGTGGTGTCCAAGGCGACAATGACTTGACTGCCCACAGCGGCCTCCCCACACCATGTTCTTTGGAGCCACAACTTCTCCCTCTGCCACCTCTGCCCTCCCTGCCATACTCGCCAGGCAACTCACCTCGTGCATGCTGGGACTGCGGCCTCCCTGTAAGTGCTCTGGTCTGTAATACCACAAGAGGCTCATCATCAGTTCTCCTAGGGGGACAGAAGAAGCAGTCAGGGCTTGAGCTGGTGACCACAGAGTCACTCAGACAGGCAGGCAGGCTGGCAAACTGTCCCAGAAGATCACCCACGTTCGATGCCTGGGCCATCCTACAGGCTCCAGCCGCCCAGATCTCCCACCTTGGGCCAAGCCTGGTGGATCAGGGGCCTGGAGTGCTGTCAGGCATGGTGGCAGAAGGGGTTGGGGGAGGCACAGACAGGTGAGGTGGGGGGACAGGTGCCCAGGTCCTGGTGGCCGGAAAGGTTGAAGAGCTGATCCGACCCAAGCCACAGGGCCATCTGTAGCCCTCAAAGCAGACAGATGCCAGCTGAGTGGAAGGCAGCCCCCGTGCCAAGAACACGAGGAGATGAGTGCCAGGTGAGACTCCAGGCAGGGGGTACCTGATTCAGGGTTCTCCCAGAGGGCAGAGATCTTGGCCACATAAGGCGTGGACGTCTTCCGTGGGCCTGACTTAAGGAGGACAGTGTCCCGGACTCGGATCGTCTCTCCATGCCGCTCCACCGCCTGGTAGCTCTTTCGGATGGCTGGTTCTGGTTCATCCTGAGCGACAACCAAGGATACAAACGGGCTCATGAGGAGTAGAGGAAGAAGGGGTGAGAGGAAGACATTCTCTGTGTGCTTTCCTCCAGGCAAACTGCTGAGGATGGGAAGCGACAAAAGCAGTTTGCATAGTGGCCTCTTCTCCCTAAGCCTGGCTTTCAGGGGCAGGATGGGGTGGGAGCTCCCCATGGTTGGAGAAAGGATAAAAAATAGGAACAGGGGTGGAAAGCGGCCTAAAGCTTCTGGGGCTGCGCTGTGACCACCACACCCCAGCAGCCAGTTCTCTCGCTCCAAGCCCCAGCACCGAGAAGGTACTGCTACCATTCCTTTGAAACCAAACTTCCTATTGGGGCGGTTTGGTTTTGACCCTTAAACCACCACTGTATAGTGGCGCAGCCCTGGGCAAATGACTTAATCCACCGCTATACCTGTTTCCTCATCTACAAAATGAGGACAAAACACGGGATATGTACCTCACAGGGTGGCGCTAAGGATAAGAGTGCCTTAATTCCATCCAGTTTAGTCGATACTCTTTTCATCAACCCTCATGCTCCTGGATCACTCCTTTTTCTGTATCTCAACTTTCCCTCTACACACACTTATCCAAAAAGCCCCTGGGAGAGTCCTCCATTTTATAATCCAGAACAGAAGAGGCCGTACGCACGATCAAGGATGAGAGGTGAAGACACTTGAGATGGCTTCCCTGAGAGTCAGTGACAGAGATGGAGGCCAGCAGCCGATCCTGACTGTGCACCCCCTCACCTCCCCAAGGCACGTGATCCCAGATCAGCCAGGGCTGGGGGAGCAGGCTGGGCTGTCATGATCAGCTCCCACAGTGTAAGTCTGCTAGAGTCCCTTGTCACCTTTCACAAGAAACCAAAGCCAAGGGTTCCTGAGATCCTCCCCTAGTAGGTCTTATGTTCCCCCGCTACCCTCCTTCTCCCCATGAGCTAATGGCTGGCACTCACCAAGACATAGACAGCCTTCTCACACGCAGCCCCAACAGGCACCCAGCCATTCGTGCGGCGGCGGCGGCGGCGGCGTGGACGTGGGCGCTGGACCCGTGGCTGCTTGGGGTGGCTGGGCCTGCAGGCGGCCTTGCTTCTTGCTGTGTGCCTACAGCTGGAGCCTGTGCGCAGACCGGACTTGGAGCCACTAGGAGGCTTGGCGCTCTGAGGGCATGCACGGGCTACTGTCTGGGGCTCCGAGGTGGGTGTCTGGAGGTGGGGGACGGGCTCTGCTGCAGGTGGCACGCTGGGCACAGGGCATCCCAGGAGGGGGTGGGCGGGTGAGGCAGGGTGGCCGGCTTCTGGGAGGGGGAATTCCAGCTGGCCTAGGGACCTGCAGCCTTCTGGGAAAAAAGGAGAGGGAGGTAAAGACAGGGAGGGATGAGTAGTAACCCCACTGGCACCCACACTTTCAGAGCCTGCTTCTGTCTTCATTCTGAGCGTGAAGCTAGGGGTCACTGGGGTGGCAAGTGGAGTCAGGGGCCTTGAGGTGGACCATCAGAGTGACTGGCCAAGGGTATTTCTTGCCCCTGACGGCTGGCCCATGGCCATCTCCATCTCCCCTGCTGGCCTGAAAGAAGGGGGCCAATGGGAACAGTGTCTCTAGCTCTGACTTATTCTTCTTTAAGGTTCCCACAGTGCTTAGGAGCAGGGAGCTGGCGTCAGCCCAGGATATGAACCCCAGACCTGCCACTCACTGGCTGTACGACCTCAGGTAAGTCACGCTACCTCTCTGAGCCCTGCAATAGATGGAGGGGTGGCAGCTATCATACAGGGGTCCTGGGTGTATCTCTTATCAATGTATCAACTCATTTCATCCTCACATCAACGCTAAGAGCTTGATATGGCTATGACCCATTCTATAAATTAAGGAAACTAAGACACAGAGCAGTTCCTGGCTTGTCCCACAGTCACATGTCTAAGGAAGTAGGAGAGAACATTTCACTCCAGGCAGGCTGGCTCCAGGATCTGTACTCAATTACTTGCCATGTGGCCTCCCATATGTAAAGTGCTCAGAGCAATACCCGGCACATGGTGCTTCCTGGGGTTCCAGGTCAAGGGGACAGGATCCTGGGTCCCACGGATTAGGTGTCTAGATGTGGAAGAGTGGTACAAAAAAAGAAGGCAAAGCCCAAGCAGCAGCCTTCTCTCATTTCTTAGAGCTCTAACTCACGCCAAAACCTGAAACAACCAGTCTGGCCAGAGTCAACTGGTCTATAAAGTTGTTTTATAGACCCCAACAAGAAGGGATGTGGGGCGGTGGCAGGGAGAGCCCTCGTAAGGCCCAGCCTCTCACTTCATCAGCAGCAGGGCAGACCTGCCAGACAGGATGGCTCTGGTCACCTCATTTCCACCCAGGAGCCAGGGACAGAGGCTGGAGAGGCAT
>RCUC01083940.1:0-15457 GCA_003697995.1 Taxidea taxus jeffersonii
TGACAAATGTGCTTTTGGTCTGTGTTCCAGTAAACTGTAGATAAATGAGCAATGCAAAAACCTAAGAACTGAAAATAACAGAAAATATTTCCTGAGGCAGTGGTTCCAATCAAGACATGTTCGCCAGGACCAAATTATTTTTGGATTGATGTAGTTTTTTTTATTACAATATATAAAACACAATTTTGCCTATATTCTAACAAAGCAAATGTAATTACTAAATGTGCTTTATTTCAAAATTTGCACTGATGAATGAAACTTGTCATGTGTATTCCTTTCCTAGGGCTGTCAGAACAAAGTAACTACTGAAGAGGCTGCCTTAAAACAACAGAGATGGGTCATCTCACAGTTTGGAGGGTTCAAGTCCAAAATGAAAGTGTTAGCCTAAAGACCATGATTCTTCTGAAACATTTAGGGTTGAAGCTTCCCTGCCTCTTCTAGCTTCCACTTACCCCAGGAGTTCCCTTTTGCTTCATTGTTCCTTCCTCAGCTTATTTCCTTTTGCATTTTATTTTTTTAAAGATTTTATTTATTTATTTGTTTGTTTGTTTGTTTGTTTATTTATAGAAAGCATGAGCAGGGGGAGAGGCAGAGGGAGAAGCAGACTCCTTGCTGAGCAGGGAACCTGACACAAGGCTCAATCCCAGGACCCTGAGATCATGACCTGAGCTGAAGGCAGATGCTCAACCGACTGAGCCATCCAGGTGCCCCTCCTTTTGCATGTTAGTACATTCTTGCAGTGAGAAGAAACCATGCTGCACCTTCCATACTTACTTGGAAATTTCTTTGCCTATATATCCAAGCTCACTGATTTCAAGTTCTACTTTCCTTCCAATAGCAGAACACAATTCAGGTGAGTTCCCCATCATTTTATGGCAAGAATCATCTTCCTTGTAGTGTCCAATGGCATGCCCCTCATTTTGGAGATCTCACCAGAAGCACCTGTTATATTTGGATTTCCAGCAACACTCTCTTCACGACAACATAGGCATTTTCTAAGACAGTAAAAGATTTCTCTACATCTCTCCTTCTTCTGTCTAAACACTCACCAGGGTCATCTTTAACATCTGTATTTCTATCAACATTCTCTTCAGGGCAATCTAGACTTTTTTTTAATCAAGAACCTCAAATGTCTTCCAGCCTCTATCTATTACCCAAATCCAAAGTCATCTTTGCAGTACCCCACTTACTGGTACCCCGCTGGTACCAAAATCTGTATTGCTTTTCCAGGGTTGTTGTAACAGAGTAACACAGACTGGGCAGCTCAAAACAACAGAAACTTACTTCCATTGTTTCAGAGACTAGAAGTCCAAATTCAAAGTGTCAGTAAAAACATGTGTCCTCTGAGACTCTGGGTAGAATCCTCCCATGGTTCTAGTGGTGGGCCTCCATCCCTGACATGAATGCAATCCCTGCCTCTGTTGATCCATGGCAATCTAATCCCTGACTGTCTTCACAGAGCAATTTTATCTCCTTATAAGGATACCAGTCATACTGGATTAGAGCCCACCCTAAAGATCTCACTAAACTTGATTACATTCTCCTATTTCCTATTTCCAAATAAGGGCCCATTTATAGGGACTGAGACTTAGGACTTGAACCTAACTTTTTGGAGGGATGCAATTCAACCTGTAACAATGAGTGTGCAAGTATGAGTTAAGTAAGTCTCTCAACTCCAAATATGTTCTTTGGTAGGTGGTTTTTAATAATGGCCTCATTTTCTTTAGGAAGCCCTTCTTTACAGTGAAGTTATTGTTGAGTTTTTTTGCTGGAGGGACCATGGGGAGGAAGGTCTTTTGCTCTTTTTGTCTGTCTTACAGTGTGGATGGGCACTGTGGGTATGAGGACTTTGAGCAGAGCTCTGATCCAGCCACATGCCCCGAGTACCTAGTCCCTTGGCAACACTGCAGCCTCTTCCTGGCCTTACAATAGCCCATCAGTGGCTCTCTTAATGGGAACACTCTATGCTCTGTGTCTCCTGCCCTCACTGAGCCCTGGTTCTCTCTGTCGGTCCATAATCCACTTTCTTGCCATCAGTTAGGTCCCCACTCTTACCCCTGTATCATCATTCCTTCTGGAGGTCTATGTTTTGCTCCCCAGTACCCTGGGACCTTCTCTCTGTGCATCCTCACGCCACAGCTTTTAACTGACTGCACCCCATCTGTATTCCAGAAGGTTGCCTGATGCTTGACCAGTGACTACAGGCCAGTTCTGATCTGGACCAACAGGCAAACTTTTCTGCTATCCAGTGATCGGGAACTCCACTTTGTCCTACAAAGTCTGACCCTAACCTTGGAGAGAGGGTTTCCTTCCAAGTTTGGCCTTCCTTAGGTGCTCTCCCTCAGTCCTAAGGTACAATGTGGAATTTCCTTAGGTCTTTGAGTTTCTCCTTCATCAGCATTTATATAACCATTTACATTAAACTTCTCTGCTTTAACTTCCCACATGGTCTTTATCTCATGATTGGACCCATACAGATACAGTAAGTTTTTAATACAGATTTCCTATATGTCTACTGGATGCACAACACAATGGATCTGAATGATAAAATAATAGCATCTTGGAGTTGGGAAGCAAAATAAAAGATCTTGAATTCAGTCTCTCCCAATGTAACATACCCTTTTTAAAAAATTTTTTTAATTTTATTCAGGTACAATTTAAATTCATTCAAATGTATCTTTTTTTAAAGCACACAATGTAGTGAGTTTAGTCAACTCTATATACCTGTGAAAACACTGCCCCAATCAAGATGCAGAATGTTTCGATCCCAACAGATTCTTCGTAACCCTTTGCCATCTATTCCCTCACACCACCCTGTCCCCAGGCAACCACTGATGTGCTGTCACTATATATTAGTTTTCATTTTCTAGCATTTTGTGCAAATGGAATCATGCAATCTGTCTTTATTCTTTTGTGTCTGGCGGCTTTTGCACAATGTAGGATTTTGGGAATCCCCATGTTGTTGCATATTACTTTTTACTGCCAAGCAACCCCACTGTCCAGGATCTTTCACCCTTGGCCCTACTGCCATGTGGGCCAGATAATTCTCATCCTCTGTATCACAGGACAGTTAGCAGTCTCCTCGTTCCCTTTCCCCACTGGGACAAACAAAAATGTCTCCAATGGCCAAATGTCTTCCCCAGAGAGCAAAACTACCCCTGGGTGGGAATATTGACTTATCCGCCCACTTGAATGATGGACATCTCTGTGGTCTCCGTTTTCAGCTACTGTGAATGAAGCTACTGTGAACATTCATGTTTAAGTGTAATACTTCCTTTTATAGCACTCTGATACCCAATCTTCCAGTCTCTAACTGGCTACTTTTGATGGCAGGGTACTCGCTACTTTGCAAAACAGCTAGTTCTATAACTGGATGCTGCAATGTGGTTCCCATGATGGGCAAATCTATCCATTTGCTCTATCCTAGAGACTTCTATGGATGATTCTGTTTTTTCTTCTAGGTGACACTGCTTCCCATGGTAGGCTATCTTATTTATCCTCTGATTTTTATTTTTTTCTCTTCGGGATAAAAAGTTTTAGTTTCTTGAGCCTCCCTTCATATACTACAGTGCTACTCTGTTTGCCTACTCTAGGACACAATTTCAACTCGGCAAGGATACTTTCAGTATGCAATCTTCAAAATGAGGTAAAAAAAAAACCTCTAACTACTATTTAACAGTATAACTAAAAGGAGGAATGTTCACAGTCATTAATTCAAGTTATCCTACTTACTGTAATTCAGGATTGAGTTGTTTCATAATAATTTATGGCTAAATCAGCCTATCTAACTTTTCCCACATAAAGTACTGTTAATTAGGTTCCCCTTTATCCCATTCTTATACAACTATTTTGGAGACAGCATAAATACAAGATTTCACATTTCTCTAAATTACCTTTCACCTTGTTCATATGAACGCTCATTTCAACAAGTCATGGTTCATCTGAATCTTGATTGTGTCATTCATGGCAGTATCTTGGCTTTGCAGCCCTCAGACATTATTTAAAATAATTTCTAACTTCTACAATTCAAGATAAATCTTGAAGATGAAGAGCCTAGGGCCCTGTTGACTTCTGTTGATTTTCTGTGTTTTCTGAAAACTACAGTGGCTATAGAAAGGAGAGGCTGTTGTCAGGGTCACTCAGAAACTATCACAGAACATTTGGTTCCTGCAGAATAAGGGAGCTTCGTTCCATGTATACGAGGGGACTTTGTTTTTTCCTGTCAAAAAGCTAGTAGCTTAAAAAGCTTGTTAACTGTATAGCACAATCTGAAAAGCAGGTAGAAAGCAAGCTGATAGTGTGGGCAGAGAGGAATGCAGAGACTTGTAGCTTGTCCTACGCCAATAGCAAGCATCGTGTGACAAGGAAATGCCAGAAAAACTTAAATGAGAGGCTGTACCTCGAGCCTGGCTTCTGAAGGACTGAAAGGACCATGAGCTCTCTGTGATGAGAATGAAGAATTGTGAAGTCAAGAAGCAGACCCTGAAACCCAGATGAGAATGGGACTAGCCTCCAGCAGTGGGAACACAGGAGAAGAAGAGTGGGTAAGGCAGTGTGAGGCAGTAAAGGGAAGGTACTGTGCCTATATGTGGTAACCTACATCTGGATTCAAATCCATACCATACCTGTACCAGCTGTGTGACCTCTGGCAAGAGAAGCAGCCTCTCTCTGCCCTAGTTCTCTCATCTATAAATCCAGAATACCTGTCCTAGAGGGTTTGGGGGGAGAATAAATGAGATAAGTCATTAAAGTCTTCAGCAGTGCCTGGTAGAGATTAAAAGCTCAATAAAGGTCAAGTGTTTTATTATCCATGAAGGAACAAGGTACAGACATTCTTGTTAGCCATACTTAGTTGGGTATGTCAATGATTTCTCTGTGCGGATAAAATCGAGTGTAAATAATCACCATGTACCATGTTGTAGTTTGATGTTCTAGTTCACAGTCAGGTTAACTATTTATTCAACTCGGTTGAATACTGATTCAACTAACTTTTCAGTTCTTTGTCTTATTGGTAGAATTCTTTGTTTTAAAAGCACCTCCAGATTTTGTACCAAGTTACAGCCCAGTCCACAGTAGTTATGCCTGTGACTATGTCCACAGCAACTCCAAGCCCACCAGCTCTACTTTGATGACGCCATTCTTAGAAGATTGCTCTGTCACGGGCTCATGGACTTTCCTGAATACTGCTGTTAAGATTTCAGGATTCAGAGTGGACAGATGCAGCACTTCTCAAAAGTCTCTTAAGGATGTGTATTCCTGGGTAGTGACTGAGCATATGATCTGCTAAACATACTTGTCCAAATACCACTGGGACCTCCCTGTTCGTTGATATCCATGAATTAATCAAGGCCCTTAGGGTACTGCTGTTCAGCCAACTGTGAAGTCATCTAATTGTCCTGCCATTTAGACTATATTTCTCCATCTTATCCACAAGTATGTAATAAGAGACTTTGTCACATGCCTCACTAAGCCTAGACCCAAAACATCTATGGCATTAAACTGATCCACTGATCAAGCTCATCAATTCTTAGCTGAAAAATGTTGTTGGGAAATAGTATGACCTCACTTAAGAAAAAAAAAAAAAAAGGAAAGGAAAAGAGAAAAAAGTAGATTACACCGATCTATCTGCCTGTCTAGGGGGAAAAAAGAGGTTAATTTTAGGAATGATGAAATTCTGAGTAAATTTTTATTTATGTTTTGCTCATTTGTTCTTCCAAAATTCCTACAGTGTGTCTTCATTACCTTAATATAAAAAGAAAGTTTCTTCCAAATTCTAGTTATATAGAGAGATAGAATTTTCTTCTTCCATTAAGTTCCAGCTACACTCCTCTTAATTAGTTTTCATTTAAAAGCTGAAATTCGGGGTGCCTGGGTGGCTCAGTGGGTTAAAGCCTCTGCCTTCAGCTCAGGTCATGATCCCAGGTCCTGGGATGGAGCCCCGCATCGGGCTCTCTGCTTAGCCAGAAGCCTGCTTCCTCCTCTCTCTTTGCCTGCCTCTGCCTGTTTGTGATCTTTGTCTGTCAAATAAACAAAATAAAAATCTTAAAAAAACAAACAAACTGAAATTCCACAAAATATCTAACCTATATGACTTGAAAACAAATGCCAGTGCTTTGTGAGCAAGGAGATTCTCCTAGCCACTCAATAATTACAGAAAATAACAAAAATGTTGTCTTTTTCTAATTCTTTTTTTTTCTTATCTTTTAATCTGGAACACAATAATTTTTTCCAAAAGGAGTCACAGTTAATCCAAGTGATCTTCTGGTGAATGTCTCAGCTTGCTGTATACTGTCTCAGTTATCTGACTTATTTACATTTGCAGGGAAAGTAGAGAGTAAGTGTTGGTTGACTTTTTAACACAGGATTAAGAACTTTATGAATCAAATACTCTGCCTTTAGTTGCATTATTCTCATCAAGACTTCCCACCCAGCGTCCATAGAACACCATGTTAGAGCCCTGTCAGTCTTTTTTTTTTTTTAAGATTTTATTTATTTATTTGATAGACAGAGATCACACAAGTAGGCAGAGAGGCAGGCAGAGAGGGGAGGGGAGAAGCAGGCTCCCTGCCCAGCAGAGAGCCCCATGTGGGACTCGATCCCAGGATGCTGGGATCATGACCCGAGCCGAAGGCAGCGGCTTAACCCACTGAGCCACCCAGGCGTCCCAAGAGCCCTGTCAGTCTTTTTAAACACCTGTCTACATTTCCTTGCTCTGCACCTGGATTCCCATTGATGTTGTGGAAATGAAAAATGGACTGTTTTGGGCAATCAAAACAGCCAAGCTGCCAGCAAAGGAGGCAAATCCAATCTCTAGGAAAAAAAAAAAAAAGGGCAATCAAAGTTGCAGGCCACCTAAATTTTCTGAGAGGAATAAGAACAGAACAGTATCGAAATATGGTAGCAAGTGTTTACAGGGCTGATCTGACCAGCTGCCGGGGTGTGAAGGGTAGTGAAAAGAGCGAGCTCACAATCAGTTGGATCCCAGATGCTCTCATCCTCCCTCCCATCTGGAGAACACATCATTTCAGGCTTTCAGAGCCTAAAAATAAATATAACCATCCATCTTAACGAATCTTAATAACCCCAGCCTTGTACACACAGAATCGGGAGTAGGCCTAGCTTCGGAGATAGTACATAGTCAAGTTTCTTTTTTATTCTCTTCATCTTCCTATTTCCTTCCCTTCCTATTTCCCTCCTGGTGGATTATTGTAGATTATTAAGCCTCCTCCTAATCCGTCCTTGCCTAACTCCCTTTTCTTCATTCCTTTATTAATTCATTTATTCATTCATTCATTCACCTAATTTGCAAACACATATTGAATGTGCCAGGTGCTCTACTAGTTATTGGAGATTCACTGGTGAGGAAATTCATAGTCAGTTTTGTCCTTCTAAAACTTACAGTCTAGTTTGAAACCAACATGACCCAAATAATCTGACAAATAAAGAGAAACCATACATTAAGAAGAAGTAAAGAAACCAGCTTTATTTAGTTTAATCAACTTATCTGATCATACCACCCTTTTTAGAGTAAAGTCTACTCAATTCTACTGACCTGATCTTTTGTACACTATTAGCAACTGAGGGCTCAATTATGTGCAGACTTTCTGAGTGCTTTAATAGGGCCCTTAGAGAAAAGCAAAGGAAGGACTTGACACCTTCATGCACATCTGAAGCATTCCTGTTCCCCTCTATTTACATTGCCACGACAGTTGCCCATCCTTAGAATGGGCAACTTTAAGTTTGTGTATATTCTGAAATGTCCTGAGACTATCCAGGCAATGTGAGGTTATTTGAAGCCCACCTTTCCAGTTCATGCTGCTATACTCTGTGAAAAGATAGCATTGCCAGTGGTGTCCCATGGAGAGCTTGCTGCTTAGTGTTGTACCATAGACCATATTAATAAATTAAATAACTGCCTTCTGTCATCACACTCGGATTGAGAAATCAATATAATTCACCCCCAATAGAGTGTTCTAATTAATGTGATCTCATTTTACTTTGTGCGGACTCAGGTAGCTAGTCAAACTGATGCAACAAGAACGGCACAGGGCTTAGTCAACGCACAGAGTTGGAAAGTGAATAGAAAGGCTTTCAGGGTGTGGAATTATGACAAACTTTTGAACAGTTGGAACTATTCAATGATAGTTGCACCTCAGGCAGTTCCACGTTCCACTCACTGGGGAACTTCAAACAGAGAAAGGATGAGTAGTGTTGAGAGTGCTATAGAATGGGATTTTTCAAAGTCAGAACAGAGTGGACACCAAAAGTAAAGACCTATATTCAGACAGACCTGGGTCTGAATTCTGTCTCCTAGATTTGAAAACTAATTTGACCTTGACCAAAAGCTCCTAGTCTCATTAGCCCTCATATTTTCCTCCCCTGTAAAATGGAGATTAAAACCAATGGCTAAGAAAACAAACAACTTGATTAAAAAACGAGCCAACGACCTTAACAGACACCAAATAAGATATACAGATGGCAAATAAGCATATGAAAAGATGCTCCACATCTTGTCATCATGCAAATGAAAATTAAAACAACAACAAGATACCACTACATACCTATTTGAATGCCAAAATCCAGGACACTGACAGCCTCAGTTAATAGCAAGGATGTAGGGTAACAGAAATTTTCAATCATTGCTGGTAGGAATACAAAATGACAGAGCCACTTTGGAAGACCATCTGGTAGGTTCTTAAAAAAACTAAACATACTCTTATTGTATATGATCCAGCACTGATGCTTCATGGTATTTACTCAAAAGAGTTACAAACCTACGTGTAAACACACACACACACACACACACACACACACACAAACTGGCACAAGGATGCTTACAGCATCTTATTCACAACTGCCAAATCTTGGAAGCAACCAAGATGTCCTTCAGTAGATGGATGGATAAAGAAACCATGACACACTCAGACAATGGGATATTATTTAGCACTAAAAAGAAATATGAAAAAACATGGAGGAACCTTACATGCATCTTACTAAATGAAAGAAGTCAATCTGAAAGGGCTATATACCTTATTACTCCAACTCAAAAAAGGACACAAATGTGGAAAGAGTAAGAAGATCACTGGTCACCAGGGGTTTGGGGGTGGGGGAAGAGGTGAGAGATGAAGAGGAAGGCCACAGGGGGTTTTTAGGGCAGTGACATCCTATACACATCATTACACATTTGTCCAAACCCATGGAATGTACAACACCAAGAATGAATCCATATCAAAAACCATGGACTCTGGGGAATTATGACGTGTGAACATAGGTTCATTAGTTACAGAAAATGTACCCCTTGGTGGAGGATGTTGGTAGTAAGGGGGGCATACAAGTGTGGGGGCACAGATATATGGAAAATTTCTATACCTTTCCCTCAGTTTTGTTGTTAACCTTAAGTGTTCTTAAAAAAAAAAAAAAAGTCTTGGGGCACCTGGGTGGCTCAGTGGGTTAAAGCCTCTGCCTTTGGCTCAGGTCATGATCTCAGGGTTCTGGGTTGGAGCCCCACATTGGGCTCTCTGCTCGGCAGGGAGCCTGCTTCCCTTCCTCTCTCTCTCTGCCTGCCTCTCTGCCTACTTGTGATCTCTGTCAAATAAATAAATAAAATATTTAAAAAAATAAAGTCTTAAAAATATATCTATACCTCAGAGGGCAGTAATGAAAATTAAACACAATAATGGAGGTAAAGCACTTACGATGATACACGACTTATGGTAAGCATTCAATAAAAGGTAGAGATTGTTACTTTCAAAATTTTTTAATGTTATGACTTTTTTTTTAAAATAACATCGAGGTTGTCCATTAGGGTATTTATATTTGACAAGGTATGCCAACATTACAAGAGAAAGATGAATTTCGATTAGGGCAACATGACCATAGCAGCACCAGAAAATTCAGTTAGGGGATTCAGGAAGTATGAATTATTCCTGGTCACACTGCTGTGTTCTTAGAATACCAAATAAGCACTCATTTGTGTGTTACACTGCAATAGCGTCAATGTTACAGAAATTTCCATTTCAGTATGTCCAAAATGGTCAGATCCCAACAATTTTCTATCTCTATGAGGACAGCTGGCCTGAAATCATACCTCCCCGTCTTATGCTCTCAAGAAGGATTTGCTGGTGGGTAAAATTAAGTTAACTTCATTGAAAAATTTATCTGTGTAATTCCATAGGATTCCCACAACAAAACACTGTAAAATTCTCTGCAGGCAATTAAAAAGCTACTTGGTTCCATCTCTAGAATCATATCTGTATTTGTTTAATACCTGTTACGTGTTCTGGATACTATTCTGGGAACAGTATATGTGATCTCTGACACTGCTTGTGGAGACCTAGGGGCTTAAGCCCTAGGTCAGCCACTATTTGATGCATAACCTTAAGACACATGTTTAATGTACCCAGGCTTCGGTTTCCTCATCTGTAAAATGAAGGGGTTAGAGGGGAGGCCTTCTAGATCGGCTAACTCCTACAATTCCTTAATTCTATAGCTGGGCTCTCCTGTGAGGAGCCTGGGATTCATATTCTTTTCCACATTATCTCACCCTCATAAAATCATTCCATCCCAGGAATTTTACCAAGGGCTAAATTAGCACACTATTCCTACTCAGCCAGAATTTTCCTTGATCCAGCTCTTCCGACCAGGGAAAGGAGGCAGAACTCTGGCCATCTGTCCCTCTCTCTCACTCCAGACTATGTTTCTGAGTGGGTGCCTACCATAAATTTAATTAGGAAAGTAAACCTGTTGGGGAAAATCACAAAACACATTGCAAAACTAGAAAATAAAAAGGGGCTTTTGAGTAAGGTTTGTTTTCCTCCACAGTCCTGAAGTTGGCCAAAAGTCTGGGCTTTTCCTTCTTTTTCACCTTGTGTTGGTAGCGCAGTCTTGGTTGTCTTCGGCCATCAGATCTCTCCCCACCCTTAAGGTTCATCAGAATCTTCTCACTTACAGTGATTTTCTCCTATCCCCTCCCTACCCCAAAGCAAATGTCTTTGTGACTCACTTTGTCTTAGGACACCTTTTCCCAAACATGCCTAACTTTTCTTGCGTCTATTAAAGGATATTTATTTTTGCTGCCCAGCACCTGTTCCTCCTTATTTTGACAAGACTAAGACTATTTGCTTAGGGGTACATCTTCTATCATGTTTCCTGTGGTGCTGGTAATGGAGCTCGGGACCTGGGATTAGCTGGTTCGGTGCATCCCTTCAGCAAATCTCTTTCTTAGCACCAACCATGTGCCAGGAACTGAGGATGCTGGACGAGAATGAGAAGGCTCTTGCTTGTTTGGAATTTGCATGTGTTTAAGAGTTCCTAGAGACTGGAGTGGTTTCATTTTTTCATGTCTAGCAGCTAGCATACTACATACACAGCATGCACCTCCCAAGCAATCAGTGAAGGAATTAATGAATGAGACTATCTCAAGTGCACAGGATGGTACGAGTGTAACGTGACTGTGTGTGCATGCACGTGTGTGGCGTTGTGTTAGGCCTGCTACAATTGTCAGGATCACTCCCACCGCTTTACATGAATAAGCTCATTCAGTTCTTACAGGGATCCTATGTGACTGATGCTATTTTGGTGCTAGTCTGCCGAGAAGGAAGCCAATACAGACAGAGATTAAGGGACTTGCCCAAGGTCACAGAGGCAGCAGACCATGAGGGAGCACTTAAACCCAGCAGTCTATCTTCTTTGACCACACTTAGAATCACACTTCTGTGTTGTCTCATTCTCCCTCGTGGGCACCAGACTGAGGGCAGTGACAGTATAGTCAAGCTCTCCCTCTCCCTTCCTGTCCCAGATGCATGATACTCTCTGTATTTCACATTTTCTTCTCATCCTCAAATCAAATAAATACACTGCAAAGTAAATTTCTATTTTGTAGCAACATTGCCTCTCTGGTTCTCATTTTACCAGGAAGATGGAAGGTCGAGATTCTAAAAAGATCTCGTTTAGGCCAGATGTCGTAATTGTGATAAAAATACAAAGGAAGCAACCAACAGGAGAGATCAAAACACATCATCAGTGCATAGTACACACACAAACACAGAACACAAAGTGAGATATGTGTCACCTCCCTAGGCAGTCCCACAAGATATTTCTAAATCCTCTGGCTCACAGAAGTCAAAGATAAGGCCTGGAAACCAGGAGTGTTTCTAAAGTAACCTTTTAAGTTAGGGCCTCTCTGTGGCAAAGCAAATTCATCAGTCAGCATTCCGTGGAGTCCTGTTTATTGTCGGCAGGAACATTCATTGGGCTATTATGAAGAACGCTAATGCTCTCAATTACACCTAAATTAAGATAAAGCAGTAACCTAGTTACTGTAAAAGTGGTTTTATTTATAGACAGCAATTTAATCTTTAATATGCAACTACCATCTGTAAAACTACTTAGCCCCATCTATCCCATTTATGTCTTTATTATCCTTTTGTAAAAACACATGTAGCATTCTCGGTTATACATGCGAAATGAGTTCTTTCTGTTAACACTTTTTTTAAGCTTAAAAATGTTGATGTAATTACAGCGGATAGATACATTTTCGCGCTGAATGTTCCTCATCCATTATATACGATAATGAAATTAACCACAATCGCTACTGAAAGGACAAGCGATTTATGGGAGCTGGAGGGGAAGACCATTTCCCTCCTCTAAGAGAAATATTTGTTTGGGTGGCAGGGAGGTCTGGAGGAGGGAGGTGGAGTTGGGCGGGGGGGCACAGAGAGATTCCCATGCTCAGCACCATCAACACTTCCAACTAGAATCATCTCTCAGAACAGGGTAAGCCTCTCAGCCCCCAGAGCCGGCTGTGTTCCTTCAGCGGACATCGTTGGAGGCCCAGATCTGAAAGTGCAGACTGTCTCTGGTGTCAGAACACATCCGGAAGCTGAGGCAGCTTTAAGCAAACCATTGCAGCCAAGGCAGCCTGTTTTTCCCGAGGAGAGAGGCGTGGTTTTCTGAGCCGGGTGCCCAGGCTCTTGAGGGGTTTCCAAAGCCTGACAGTGACAGTCTCTCCTTTAATAATGATTAGTTGGCAGCTGGAAAGAAAAGCCAACAAACGCACACGAACCGAAGGAAAAAGTTTTGAAAAAGTTGGTGGGGCTTCCCAGAATCAGCAAGTATCTTTTATTTAAGCTAATCTTTAACATGCAGAAAATCTCAATGAACTGAGATTCTCATTGATAAAGGTAAAAGATGTTTATAGCTAGTTGAGGACTAGAGAGATGATCTCATTTGGGGTCAGCAAGGCAAATCAAGAGTACAGACTTCACCTTGCCCTTGCCCTTGCCCACGGTGGACATAATCATCTGTGGCAGTCTTTCTCGAGGGGCCCTGATCCAGTGTTCCACACTACTAATGGTTCAGGGGATGAAATTAAGAAGCCACTGCATGTCAAATAATCCCCTCCTTTTCATATCTGAGAAGCTGAGTCCCAGAGAAGTTAATGACTTTCTCAGTGACACACAGCACATTAGTGTCAGAGACTGTGACACATCCCAAGGGTTTCCCCCTCTTGGTTCTAGAGTCTTTGCATGTCACAAGGGTATTATTTATACACAATCAGCAGTGACACAGAGCAAAGGAAAATGCCGGCCTACAATGGAACAGCAAGAGAAGACCACAAGTTCAGCCTCTAATCAGCATGACCCACTCTCTACCACTCATGGCCCCAGGCAGGGGTGACAGAGGTTCAGTCTAATGACTCCCCAGGTGGGACAACTGCACAACCAGGCATTGCTATGGGTGATTCATGCTGGTAAACCCTCTTCCGATAGGAATTCAGTCATGCCTCTTACCGAGGGCCTGGGAAAGTCTTACTAGCCTTTACAATATTAGTCTTAAATTTGAGCATATGTTATGAGCAAATAGTCTATAAGACAGTGGAAAGAAGACTATATGTATCACCATATACATCTTCTAGAAAGTGGGTCCACTTCCTCTTTTACTCCATCACGGATGTCCATTTCCTTCAGAAATGCCACCCACATTCTGAAATCACTTCATTTTTTGCCTTGTTGGCTATCTGACTTTGCTTCTGGAACATAAGTCCCATGAGGGCAGGGACACTGTCTGTCTTCTCTATCGTATTCCCAACACCTTATAAGGTACCTGAGTAAAGGTAAGTTCTCAAACTGTATCTGTTATCTTAAATAATAAAATTCAGAGCATTTATAACAGAAAACAAAGGGTTTTTACCTCGATGGACAGCTAGGGAAAGAGAGCTTATAAGGCAAGGGCATAAAGGATCGTTACAAAGCTGACTTAAAAACTTAGGAAAATGCTCATAACAGAGAATGGAAAGAGACAGGTATGGGCTATGAAAATGTTCGCACACTGTGGACTGAAATACACTCTTGTACCTTTAAATTTTATCCTGTGGTGCATCTGAATTGCCCTTGAAAATGAAATAACTTAACAACCACAAAAGCCATCTTTTGACTCCAATCTTCTCGTTGTGCAGTCAAGAAAACTACTTCCAGAGATGTGGGGACATGTGAAAATGTCTAGAGGTGAGGGACGGTAGAGAAGAGGTTTAAAAGAGAGTAGCCCAATTCTACTGGAATGCTTTCTACTCTGTTTGCCAGACTCCTCGGGTTAAGAGTATTGGGACAGCCTTTCTTAATTCAGTCACACATGCAGAACATAGTATTTCATTAGCTCAGAAAATAAAGAAAAACAATACACAATTTCTTAGCACAATTACACCCGATCACTACCTGCCCTCCCAAGAAACAACCCTGGTACCACATCTTGAGTTAAATCTATTATTTCTTCCTGTGGAATGTGGCTTGAATGCTTCTGCCATCCCAGAAAGGGCGTCATGATTCGGGGGCAAAGCCGACTATCACATTTAGCAGCTCTCTATTCTCAAACAGCAACCCGCTACCTCCCTGCTTGGATAAGAAGTTCATTTCACAGTTAGGAAGGTGCTCTTATGACAGTGCACAGAATCACAAGTCATACCTCCCATCCAAATCAGCCATTTCTAACATGGGTGACCATGAGCAACTCGTTCCTTTGCAGCACTCAGGGATTGCATAAAATTAACCCCAAGGCTGATGACAGCCTACTAATACATTGCAGGGAGCTGAGGTCAGAGAACAATCTTGGCAGGATTCCATACACGTTTCTAGGTGAACTTTCCCGGTACTTATACAGGTGACCAATAGGCTTCTTATTTTAAAAATCCATGGGGAAAGACACAGAGCTACATAGCAACGGCATATTTTGGTTGCAAATGCAGGAGGTTTATCTGTGCAATCATCTTTTAATTAGTCACAGTAAAAGAGGAGAACTGTTGCACACATAATGCAGAACCACTGAATGTGGGAATGATCATTCATTCTGGTTTTGTATCAAACATAATGATTAGTCAAGAATAAAGTAATACAGGGACGCCTGGGTGGCTCAGTTGGTTAAGCCGCTGCCTTCAGCTCAGGTCATGATTCCAGGGTCCTGGGAT
>RCUC01083943.1:0-20683 GCA_003697995.1 Taxidea taxus jeffersonii
GTGGACTGACGTGGTTCCCAGTCGAGGATACAGAGACAGAGAGGGTATGTGAGGCAGTGTTAGTCCTGAAAGGCCATTTCTACCCTAGTGCCTCCATGTTGCTTATATACTGCCGTTGTGTAGGGTCTCTGAGTCTGGTCAGGGATTGTGTCTACTCAAAAACCTGGAGATTTCCATCTTCCTGGAACAGAAAATGAGCAGAATCCTGAACTGGAGTCGTGGAAGCTGAACATGATCATCCATTTCCTGGCACCACTGAGGCCTCATCTCTTTCCATGGGCCCACAGCCCTTTGCAGGTGTCTTTCTTTCTTTCTTTAAATATTTTTATTTATTTATTTGACAGACAGAGATCACGAGTAGGCAGAGGAGCAGGCAGAGAGAGAGGAAGGGAAGCAGGCTCCCTGATGAGCAGAGAGCCCAATGCGGGGCTCAATCCCAGGACCCTGGGATCATGACCTGAGCCGAAGGCAGAGGCTTTAACCCACTGAGCCACCCAGGCGCCCCTGCAGGTGTCTTTCTAATAACATTTTCTTGTGTCAGATTTTCTTTTATCTTCTTATCCCTCATCGCCTTTTCTTCCCCCTTCCTATCGGGATAACCACATCCTGAAGGGGGTGGGCATCACTACTGTAGACTTTTTCAACATGTGAATAAACATCTGGCTAATTATCTAGCATCGTTTTGTGTGTTTTATTATTTTTTAAAGATTTTATGTATTTTAGAGAGAGGCTGCATGAGCATGGGGAGGGGAGGGTCAGAAGGAGAGGAAGAGACCCTCAAGCAGACTCCACACAGAGCCCAGTGCAGGGCTCAATCTCACGACTCTGAGGCCATGACCTGAGCCAAAACTAAGAGTCGGACATTCAACTGACTGGGCCACCCAGGCACTGCCATTTTGTCTGTTTTGAATGTTACCTGTATTACACGATACAAATTCTTTCGCAACTTATTTTCTCTTTCCTCTATGGATTTGAGATTCCTCCATTGTCGATTCACGATTCACGTAGGTCCAGTTCATTCACTTGGCTACATAGTGACAATAATTTGTCCATTCCCCTAAGGTGGACAGCTAGGTTGCTTCTGCAACCGTGCACACCTTCGGCTGTCTTTGCACTCACGCGAGAATCTCAGTTGGTCGGGGCACACTTGGAAGGGGGATTGCTGGTCGTAAGGTGGGCATACCTTCACTGGCTTTGGCAGTTCCGCTTTCCAAAATGCGTGAGCCAATGTACATCCCACCAGCTGGGTTAGAGGGTTGTTTCCCCAAGTCCCAACTGATGAGGGCTTTTTATAAGATTCACCAAAATTTTGCAACCTGACAGGGTGTGAAATAGGCATTTGGCTCTCCGTAATTGGTGGGAGGGTTAAACACCTTTTCAGATGTTTACCAGCTCGTCAAGCTGCCACTTCTTTTTTTTTTAAGATTTTATTTATTTATGTATTTGACAGGCAGAGATCACAAGTAGGCAGAGAGGCAGGAAGAAAGAGAGGAGAAGGAAGCAGGCTCCCCGCTGAGCAGAGAGCCCGATGTGGGGCTCGATCCCAGGACCCTGAGATCATGACCTGAGCCAAAGGCAGAGGCTCTAACCTGAGCCAAAGGCAGAGGCTTTAACCCACTGAGCCACCCAGGTGCCCCCAAGCTGCCGCGTCTAGTTATGTGTTTACATCCTTGGCATAGTTCTCCTCTAGTTTTGGAAACGTAGAGGGGGGAGAGATGGTTCTTTTCTCACTGATTGGTAGAACCTCCTGACATATTCTGGGTGCTGATTTTTCTGGTGATACATGATTCGCAAGTATCTTCCCTGGGTCTGTGACATTTTCACCAAAATCTTTATGAAAGGAAAGTGAGAAAAGGGATAAGCAGTCCTGCCTTGAAGAGGAACATCTGTAAAAGGGTCTGTTAATTGTGCTTCTGAGAGCAGTTGGTGACATGCTAAGGGCATGGATTATTGTATTTCCTGTTTATTGATGTGTCGTTAAGACAAGGCTTTCATATCATTATTTTTTTTCTTTCTGAGGCTTTGATTTATTTTGCCTTTTAAAAGTATTGCCTTTAGGAAAATGCCTTGGTTCTTCGTGGTTCTCTGCACTCACTTGTTTGGGACGTCGGCGATGAATGGCAATGCCATTGCTCAGGTCACAGGTGAACACCAGCCTGCCCGCTTCTAGCACATGGAGCCTCCAGTGCCTGCGACTTCCGGAAGGGTTAGAGTAGCCTGCCCATACCCACCAGCACGTAGTTGGTTAGCTGCCATCCTCCCAAAGTGGAGACAAGTTTTTCTTAATACAGAAGCAATCCACGTTTGTTATAAACCCTGTCAAAAAGCATAATTCTACACTCATCATGAAGCAAAACTAATACTTTGACTTCTATAAAGTGTTTCTAATATGTATATGACTGTGCAAATAATGTATGATAACAAAGGTGTCATAAAATACTTATTTTAGATTGTATGCCTTTTCCTGAAACACTGGAAATCTGTAGGCTAATGGATATGTTTCTATGGTGTCAAATTTAATGGCTGCATAGCTCTCCCTTGTACCTTGAAGATTATAAAAGAATCTTTAATATCGATTATGTTCGGGGTTTCCTTCTTTTTCTTTTTTAACTGTAAGAAGCAGCCTTGAAGAGAACATGGATATTTATGAATATCTTTACTTCCTTGTGGGGGAAAAAAAAGATCCAAGACCCGGAATTACTGGGCTAAAGCCATGCTCATTTCTAAGACTTTGGTACATAGCCCAATAGTTTAGTGTGGTGGGGGAGGGCTCATCCTCTGGGTAATTCATTCCTGGAACATTTCTTGATCACCCTCACGTGCCAGCCACTTTCTGTGGGTTGGCATGGAAATGTTGAGATGACCCCAGTCGCGGGTGTCAGGGCTCAGCAGAGCCACTGAACAGAGAGGTGACGGGCTCTGGCCATGGGAAGCTGTCCCTGGGAGGAAGGAGGCTGATCTCTCGTTAAGGGAAGAAGACCAAAATGGTCTTGGGGTGATACACTGGGCAGCCCTTGCCACACGTGGGCTTTCTCTCCAAATGATACAAATCACTTGCCTTGACCAGAAGCAGAGCCTCGCCTGGGTTTGGGGTGAGTCATGTAACCTCGGCTTCTGCGGTCTCCACCTCATCAGTCAGGGATAACGACGACACCAGCCTTATCTGCATCGCAGATGTGAGATTCCTATCGCAGAACGGACGGAAAAGTGGTTTGCTGACTGTCAGGGTGTGTATAAATGTATAAACAGCACCGCTGTCGTTGTCCTCGGATGTGCACACAAGGACATCAGATGAGGAACAGTTCCCAGGGGACGTTAGGAGGCTGCTGGTGCTGGCATGATTCTGCCCTACAGAAAGGAAGCACGGCAGCCCTGAGAACCTGCCATGGGGGGCTTAGAATCACCCTGAGGCACGGCTCTGCTCTCACCCCGTCTGGGTTCAGATCCCAGCTCTGTGATGCTAGGCACGTGACTCAGCCTCCCCGTGCTGGAGTTTCTGCATCCGTAAAATCCAGATGACCAGATGACCGTCGCACCCTCCTGAGAACCAGACAGAAGGAGGCATATCAGGTGCTTCAACCAGGACCTGATGGTGGGAAATGCTTAATACGGGGAAGCTCTGTGGCTGTTCCTGTTATCTGCAGCTTGGTAATCGTTGTGAGGGAGCTGCCGGAGCAGAGAAAAGCATTCCCCCAGCAGTTGAAGAGCCCCCTCAAATCAGATTCTGGTTTTTAAGATTGAGTTTTCATTCATCATTCTGGAACTTCCTAAATAGCTCTTTCCTAGTAAAAGTGCCCTGCTCTAGGGATTTAATTATGGGCCATGAGGATTTGCTTTTTTTCTGAATAAGACTCGAAGAAAGAGCTGCTTTGCTGCTACAGAAAATGAGTAGAAGCTCTGTCTCTTGACCAAACCACCATTTTATCAAAGAAAGTCCTCTTCAGCCCCCCTCTTCCCTCAAAGGAACATGAAGGGAGGGAGGGAGGAAGAAAGACATAAGCTCAGTATGTTTCCAAAGATTGTGTTACATAATTTCATGAAAAACTTCCTCCTTTGTTCTGCTTTTTCTCTTGTGCATCTGAGGAATCACAGATCTCGTCCACATAAAAATGAGATAAAATGACTTACTCAGAGTCACACGGTAAATGGTACTCAGGCACGACTGGCCTGGTCCTCCTGATGCTCCTTTGAACCTTCTAGTTTGCTGCTTCACTGAGTTACTTAAATTGACTCCAAGCCTTGTACGGAAGGAAACCACAATGCCGTTGGATTTTGCGATTTGTTTTCTGAATGTTCACAGCCAAAGAACACCAGTTCATTACATAAAGAAGCATTTATTTAGTGCTTAAATGCCCAATCTGGAGGATTAGTCAGGATGGAGGCTGAGCTCCAAAAAGAGATACTAAATTACAGTGGCTAAGGTTAGAAGTTTCTTTGTCTTCTGATGTAGCAGTCCTGAGATTGGTGGGGCAGCTGTGCTCCGTGTGGTCCCTCAGGGACCCCGGGTTCTTTCATCTTGGTGCTCTGTTTTCAGGGATGCTTTCCTTGTTTGCATCATTGAAGCTGGTTTGCATGGAAGTGGGGGGAGGGGAGAGGGGCTTAAAGTTCAGTGACTTGAAGTCAAGGCCCTGAAGAGTCACACAGGCTCTGGCACATGCAGTCCTCGCCAAGCAGCCGACAGACGCCAGACTGAAACTTGAGGGTGGGACAGACGGCAGGGGTGAAGAAGTTTCCATCCCAGAGAGGAATGGCTGCCAGAGGTGCTGTAAAACTATCCGGGTCACAGATGTGAAGGTGCCTTTGATTCTAGTCCTTTTGCTCTCTAACAAAAGGGGAGAAGGAAATTCCTGCTGCTGCAGGTGTGGCACTCTGCGGTCGGCAGCAGCAGATACTCCCCATGCCTTGGAAGGCACATGGCCCCAGAAGGCACGGTTGGTGTGAGGGGGAGTCCATCCGGTGTCAGCTTGCACTCCCAAAGGTCTGTCGTGCAGGAGGATTGGCAGTCTTGTCCCTCTTCTCCTATTAGAATATTTCACTGGGAGATCACTGAGAGGACACCGTTTGAAGAAAGCCTTGAGCTCCCAAGCCCGATGACATCACCCAGCGTTCACAGTGCCGTCTCGTCCTGGCACGGGGTGGTCGGGTGGGATGGTCTAATGGCAGTGTGTTTTAGGCTTCTCTTTACCAACCCTGGGCTCCTGCTCAGTGACGCTCCACAGGACAAACAAAGCTGTAGATTATGCTCCCAGATGCTTCCTTATTTTTAGTTTGGTAAGAAATTTCTGGAATCTCTTCTGTCATCACTGTGGTCTGAGTAACTTTAATAAAGGGCAAACTCGGGCCCTTCGCATTATGTTTGTGAGAATGTTATCGCCTGACACATACAAGGAAATCATCAAAAACTGTGTTTACAACTTGTGTGTTTTTTCCCTTTGGTGCACATACAGTTAAATTCCCCCAATCCAAAAAGCCAGTCTCCCACTTCCAGGGGCAAATAATCAAGCTACAAATTACTGTGGAACTCTGCTCCTTTCTGCTGCAGGGAGCCACAGACAGAATCTCATACACGGCTACAAATTGCATTGTTCAAGTGGGGCCGCTGAGCTGTGGGTGGTTCGCTCATCCGCATTCCTAGATGAAGGACCAAGATAGAAACATTGTAAAGTCTCCTACCAAGGGAACGAATATCTGGGTTAGCATCCTGGGACTGCCCTGACAAAGGAGCACAACTCGGTGGCTAAAAACAATAGCAGTTTATTCTCTCCCGGTCCTGGAGGCCAGAATTCCAAAATCAGGCTGTCCGCAAGGTTTCTTTCAGGCTCTCAGTCTCTCGCTGCTTCTGGTGCCGATTTGGCAGCCCTTGATCTGTAGACGCCACACGGAGGAGTCTGCCCTGTCTGCAGGGGGCCTCTTCCCAGTATCTCGGTCTCTAATCTCCCTTTCCTTCTTGTAAGGAGATCAGTCACTGTGTTCAGAGTCAGGGCCCAGCCTGAATTCTAGATGATTTCATCTCAAGAGCCTCAACTTAATCATATCTGCAAACAGCCTGCTTCCAAATAAGGTCACGTTCATGGGGATCAGGGGTTAGGACTGGGGCACATCTTTTTGAGCCACACAGTTCGATGCATTACACTGTCGTAGCAAACGTGCATGAACAAAGTTTAAATCTACTACCACCGAGCGCCAAGCCCCCTTGTTTTGTCGACTGTAAAGGCAGACGGCCTAGAGCCTTGGAAATGCAACAGGCACAGTTTTTCCCATTTGGAGAATCAGAAGTGCCCCCAAAGCGAGCTGGTTCGTCCTGCAGAGACGGGCGCTACATTGTCTCGGGGCATGCCCAGGTTCACAGGCAACCCCGTTTGCACAGCTGCCTGTGACGCAGACGGCTCGCATGTTGTCAGGGATGTTTCCTTTGCGCGCCCTCTCCTATCATTCTGCGCGCTCTCCTATCATTCATCTCCCAGGGCTTGATAAGTGTTATTTTACTTCTCGATGGGCACCTTCTGGCATATTTTCCACTTGGTACCTTTGCTGTTTGTTGTGGTTTATCTGAGCCCCATAAAAACAAGACCAAAAAAAAAGCAAGCGAGCACAGGGCAGGAGAAGTCAGACCTGTAATTTAGTCGCGGAAGGTTCAGTTGGATGTGTTTTCTTTCCTTTGCCCTCCTGCCTTCACTGCGTCACTGCTCGGAGCCGGGTTCTGTTCCACCTTGTGCCCACATGTTCCCATCCTTTCTGGGGGAATCAGTGTCTTCCTTGGGTGTCTGATGGAAAGAGGAAGATTGTCCTTTCAGACATTCAGGACATTTGCAGGAAATTGAAGACATTCAACTTAAAACAAATCCTTTTTTTTTCTTTTTATTATAAAGGGTGGTGTTAAGTTTAGCTGCTATAAGGACGAGAAAACATCACTGGGTTTGGACCTGGTGGTGTTAAGTTTAGCTGCTATAAGGACGAGAAAACATCACTGGGTTTGGACCTGAAGCAGGGGGTGGGTTTGAAGTGTGGACCTTAGTGATTCTGGTTCTGAATCTGGCTCTCGGGGTACCATCCAGAGTCCCCCTTCCCGCTCTGGGATTCTTTAGCACCAACTGGAGACGATCTCCAGAAGGTGTTTTCTGTGACGGGGTAAATGGTAGGCCAGGGCCACCTGCTTTGTGTGGCCTCCGGACCTTTACTGAGCTCATCCTCTCTCTGAGGACAAGGAACGAGAGAGAACCACTGTCTCAAAGGCCTCACGTGACCTTTTTATTTTTTTTTAAATGTAGGACAAAGAGTGACAGTAGCCTTGAAAATGTCACTTGTGTTTTCTTGGGTTGTCGAGAAGGAACGCACTTTAGGTCTAAGCTCTTCTATACATCAACATTGAAGTAGAATCCCCTGTCGATCTTCTTAAAATGAACACAGTGCTTGAGACACCTCTGAGTGGGCTTGGGTAGTCCGAGTTTGTCCGTCTATTCCTTTTTTTCTTTTTTTTTTTAATTTTGGTAAAATACATATAACATATAATTGATCATTTTAACCATTTTTAGTGTACGTGTCTGTGGCATTAGGTACAATCACTTTGTTGTGTAACCATCATGATGTTCTCAGACATTTTTGTCTTCCCAAACTGAAACACTGACCCATTAAACACTAATAGCCCATCCCCCACTCCCAACCCCTGACAGCCATCCCTCTACTTTCTGTCTCTGATTTTAACTCTTCTAGGGACCTCCTATCGGCAGAATCACATAAGATTTGTCCTCTTGGGATGGGCTTTTTCACTTAGCCTATCCTCCAAGTTCATCTGTGTTGTAGCCTATGTCCGAATTTCTTTTCTGAGGCTGTTTCCTATCCCGCTGTGTGCATAGACCGCATGATCTCTTTCATCCATCCATGGACACTAGAGTTTCTGCCTTCTTCCTCGTCTTTCTGAGACCGTCCTCTCCAACCATTTCCAACTTCAGCTGCCCGCTTCTCTTCTGCGACATCCACCAGAACCAAATCTTGCTGTCCTAAGCCCTTTCTGCAAACAAGATTTAACAGGGTCGGTTAAAAAAAAGGGGAGGGGAGGGGAGGGGCACCTGGGTGGTTCAGTGGGTTGGGCTTCGGCCTTCGGCTCAGGTCATGGTCTTGGGGTCCTGGGATCAAGCATTGGCTCTCTGCTCAGCAGGGAGCCTGTTTCCTCCTTCCTCTCTACCTGCCTCTCTGCCTACTTGTGATCTCTGTCAAATGAATGAATAAAATCTTTTAAAAAGGGAGGAGGAGGGGCAGATATTAGTTCCAAATAAAAAACCTGCTTCAGGCAAGTTCTGGCAACATCTGTGAGGAAAAGAAGGTGGTCCAGGAGACAGCAAGGCTTCCTGGCAGAATAAAGCACTTCCTAAAGCCATAGGGAAATCTCAGAGTACTAAATATTGTGAGAATTACTTTCTAGAGGAAAACGTGGGTTTTGAAGGCCATGCACAGGATTTTGTTGTACCGTGTGTTGCTCTTCTGTATGAGAGAAGGCCATGGAACAGGATGCTTGCCCTAGCTGAGGTGGTCTTCTCTGTCCCTTCGCTGGTTGGACCTGAGTCCTGGATGGCACTCAGTCAGCCCAGCTGCTGAGTGAAGACATCACTTGTGGAATTCCTCTCAGTAGCATGTGCTCAGGACAAAGTATAAGGCTTCTAGCACACTTCTCAGTTAGGGTTCCCTTAAGGCCTGCCAATAGCATCTGCTTCTCAGAAGGTAAAGTATTTGATTTTGAACGGATGCCTTGATTTAGCCAAATCCCCAGCCCGCTCTGAAGTCCCAATTGATCTGTGTTCTCTGAGAAGTAACTATCTGGGATCCACTTACAACATCAAATTTGAAAAAGAACATAAAATAATTTCAATTCTTATTTCAGTTTTAGGGTTTTGTAAACCTTTAACCACCAAGACCCATTTTGTTGCCTATAACGGCCTGCTAAGCTGTTTAAGCAGAAGCAAGCATATTGATGGTAAAGGAAATAGGATGGTACAAAGTGACCTTTTGTCTGGGTTGACTCCTCTGGGAAGTGGTCCCCACCTCTCCTCCTAGATGGGGGCACCTTCTCTCCGGTGCTCCTGTGGTTCTTTGTGAATAGCTCGTCAGAGTACTGAGCACATCGTGATCCTGGGATCATGTACACACAGAGTTTGCAAACTAGACCTTGTGTTTAGGGGGCACCGGATTCCACATTATTTTATTCCAAGTATAGGGCCAATATGGGGCAGTGGTGACAACGACCACTTATTAGATGCTTACTGCATTCTAGGCCAGTCCTAGCAACTTAACAGCCTGAGAAAGGCATGACTGTCACCATTGTACAGCTGAGGAACTGTGGCCCAGGAGTGTAGATCTCCACCTGTTCACCCAGCTCCCCAGTGGGGACAAGAGGTCAATAGGTCTGTGGGACTTCAAAGCTTAGTGCCTTTCCTATCAGAACATGGCTTCCCAGTTGGTGGGAAAACACCAGATGGCTCATGGAAGAATTAATCATCAAAACCACAGTGAGATAACAGTATGTCATTGTATGTATATGTACACACATAAATATATAAGCACAGTCATCAGTGTGTAAGATAAATGAGTAACGATGGCATTCTGGTCTCCTCTTTCTACGCCACCTAGATTTTTCCAAGCATGTATTCACCTTGGGGGAGGTGGTCAGTGATGTTTCTGAATTGAGTTGTTTACTACTTATCAACTTATAATTTCACTTCTCCATGGGAAGTGAAAGATTATTCCATAAAAGATATTTGGAGTAAAGTCATCAGTAATTGGAGGCAATCATATATTTAGAGACTTATTACATACCATGCATAAAAATAAACTTGAAGGTTTAAAGGGGTTAAATATAATAAAGTTGTTACCTTAAAAATGAAACTGCCAGTGGGGCACCTGGGTGGCCCAGTCACTTAAGCATCAGACTCTTGATTTTGGCTCACATCATGATCTCAGGGTGGTGAGTTTAAGCCCTGTATTGGACTCCACACTGGGTGTGGAACCTCCTTAAGATTCTCTCTCTCCCTCTGCCCCTTCCCCCACCCCCACTCACTTTCACGCTTGCACACGTGTGCACATGCCTGCGCGCTCTCTCTTAAAAAACAATAGAAACCTGCCATTTTACTAGGAAAAGAAAACTACTGGCAAGTTCAGACAACAAAGGAGAGGTACACTCATTTTATAGAGGAAAAGGAGAGGTTGGGAAGGCTATTTTTTTTTTAAGATTTTATTTATTTGTTAGGGAGAGTGAGCACAAGCAGGGGGGCAGGCAGAGGGAGAAGCAGGCTCGCCTTTGAGCAAGGAGCCTGATACAGGACTCCATCCCAGGACCCTGGGATCATGACCTGAGCCCAAGGCATAACCAACTGAGCCACCCAGGCCTCCCTGGGAAAGCTATTATAAAGGAAAAGTCCATTGGAGTAAAGTCAGAGTTGGAAGTATGGTGGCTTCTCATTGGCTGAGTTGTGAGTGTCTCTCATTGGCTGGGCTGTTGCCAGGGCAGGATGAAAGGCTTTCCTTCCCTTGCCAGATAGTAAAATGGTAGCCACCTGCTGGGTCCATCTCTTCCAATTGGGTCTGCTATTCATGAGGAGTGATGGGGCCCGAGAGCTCCCCCTCCTGGACGTCCCAACTCCATTTCAGTGGGGTTTCTTTTTATCAAAAATTTTTTTTTAAAGATTTTACTTATTTATTCAACAGAGAGAGAGAGAGAGATCGCAAGTAGGCAGAGAGAGAGAGAAGAGGAAGCAGGCGGCTCCCTGCCGAGCAGAGAGCTCGATGTGGGGCTCCATCCCAGGGCCCTGGGATCACGACCTGAGCCGAAGGCAGAGGCTTAACCAACTGAGCCACCCCGGCGCCCTTCTTTTTATCAATTTTAACAAAGTTAAACCAAACAACAATAACAACAACAAGGAGGTAATAGGATCATTAAGTCTAGTAAAGAGCTCATATGAATTTATAAGGTCTCCAGTAGATGAATTGGCTCACAATAGAGGGAACATAATTAACAAGCAAATAGAAATTATTCTGGCACTCTGGCAAAAATATTAAAATTAGAAACATGAAGGATCGCTTCTCACATATTTAATAAGCAAAAAAAAAATATTTTTTCTAAACGCCCAATATCCGTGGCTGGTAGAGAGTATATCACATATTTTTCCATGAGTCGGTTTGCATTATAAACTGGTACTACTCTTGGAAAGCTACCTGGCAATATGTATATCCAGAGCTCTAAAATATTTGTGGGTATTCTAGTACTCTCTTGTAGGAAAAGAATACAAAAATTTAAAAACTTATATACATGAATACATCCACTGTGATATTAACTTTAATGAAGTTAATAATGCAGATTATGACTCACTTATCCACATTTGAAAATTATTCTAAAGTCATGGCAACATGACTAAATTTACCTAATATTTAATGGAAAAGTAAGATTTTTAAAGTTATAGTTACTCTAAGTATACCTTTACAAAAAGAAACTTGTTTATAATTACCAAAAGGAAGTATACCAGAATGATCCCATGATTGAGTTTGGTGAGATTCTGAGAAATTCTTTTGTTTTCCTGTTTGTGATGCAGTTACTTTCAAGATTTAAAACATTTTTATAGGGGCGCCTGGGGGGCTCAGTGGGCTAAAGCCTCTGCCTTCGGCTCAGGTCATGATCTCAGGGTCCTGGGATCGAGTCCCTCATCGGGCTCTCTGCTCAGCAGGGAGTCTGCTTCCTCCTCTGTCTCTGCCTGCCTCTCTGCCTACTTGTGATCTCTCTCTCTCTCTCTCTGTCAAATAAATAAAATCTTTACCAAAAAAAATTATAAAACATTTTTATAAATAGACTTTATTTTTAAGAGTTCTGTCCTTAGGGATGCCTGGGTGGCTCATTCAGGTTAAGTATCTGCCTTCAGCTCAGGTCATGATCACAGGGTCCTGGGATCGAGCCCCATGTCAGGCTCCCTGCTCAGCGGGGAACCTGCTTCTCCCTCTCTGCCTGCTGCTCCCCCTGCTTGTGCATGCGTGCTCTCTCTCTGTGTCAAATAAATAAATGAAATCTTTAAAATAAAAAAAGAGTTCTGTTCCCTAGAGTATTTATTAATTTTATGCTTATTATTCTGATCAATAAAACCCAAACGATGTAGGCTTACTTGACTGGCTTTCAAATTGAAATATTAATTAGGCAGTTTTATCTTAATGAGAAAAATGTGCTTAAGACACCGGATTAGTTGTACTTTTGCCAAACTACTCTAGGGTTAAATGATTCTCTTGCTTTTCTAATTTGCATAGTTTTTTTGGAAAAAATTCAGATATGTAATCAGTGAAGTGGAGACGTTGTTGCAAGCAAGCTATGAATTATGTTTTAAAAACTTATCCTTTTTTGGGGAGAAAGGCATGGATTGCTTCTACCAACCCCTCTGTGAAAAATGCATCAAAATCTGAATCTCGCATAAAGGTAAGCACAGCTAGCTTTAAAATTTTAGGGTAATTGTTGAGGTCTAGTTTAGAAAACACCCATGTCATTGTCTCCTCTTGTATGTGTTGGTGTTGATCCCAGGGAACAGATATCAAGCTACAAAAGTTAGTTTGTCTTGTAGCAGCATCTGGTTCCCTTGGCCAGCTCAGGGTACTTACTGAGTGGACGCACACAAAGCCTTAGTTGCTGTTTCTAGGTTCCGCATCCAGCTAGCGGCTCACCAGTAGCCCAGATTTTATGGGTACGTGAAGTCTGATCTTCAAGTACAGGGGCTGTTTGGGATGCCCAGAGGATCAGCTGGTCTCACTTTTCTGGCTTTATATCTACTTCAGTGGACATTGTCATTTTGATTGTACACAGACGCCAGTTAAAATAAATTAAAGGTGATATTTTTAAATGAAAAAATTCATCATCATTTGAGTAGCTACATGGTTCCTGAAGTCCCTTCCATGTTTAGGATTTTAGCAAGAATGCAGCGTCAAGTTCCTTGCTAATAAGGCTTTTTGTATTCTAGCTGGAAGGCTGAAAAATTGGTTTTTGAATGTAGCTACCTTTATAGATCTGGATGTTTGTTCTGGACAAGGCATTGTCAGAAAGTTGGATTAATTTGAAAGCTAGGGTGGTCCTAGGGAATTATGTTACAGATAAAATTGTCAGAGATGAAAATATTGGCCAACTGTGAGCCTCTGCAAGGCAATCGGGTAGAGTTTTGGTGGCGTCTACTACTGTGTCCGCTGCTGTGTCCACGCTTTGGTGCCGATTCCTATCAGCTGATCTCAGAGCATACTGAACCAGTTGGTTTAATTTTGAAGTTTGTGTGCTGTGTAATATTTCCTGCACACCTAAGTTCTCACTTCGGTGGTGGTGGACTTCAGTCTGGTTCCAAGCAAGTAGTTAGAATGATCTGGAACACTGGGAGCCTCTCCACACCCTGCAATGAAGATTATTCTTTCTTGAGGTTCCAGGTCCACGTTCAAATTGAAACAAGGATTGTCAGCTTCTTCATCATAGGCTCAAGGGACGATGAAGAACATCTACTGTACATAAAATATATTTTTAGTGTTTCATAAACTTGACCTGTGGCATTGGTTGCTCTGTACATTTTAAGCTGATAGAATTTTTGTTGCTAGAGAGAAATTCAAGGGCTTTCCAGGGCACTAGTTTCCAAACTGAATCTTTAGGAGAAATAAAAACAATTCTCTGGTCCCATTATAGACCTGATCCATCAGAACGAAGCCCACAGACTGTGGTCCAGGAATCTATGTCCTCGAAAAGCTCTGCAGGAGGGTTGTAAGGAGGAGGGAGAAGTGTAGGGATATTCTCTGGGGTACAAAATAGGCCACTAGATAATTATTTAAGCTGGAAATGGGTACTCAGGATTAAATGTTCTCTCTATTCTTTCATTCTTTGCATGTATTTGAAAGTTTCCATTATGAAAAGACTTATTTAAAAGAAAAAAAAAAAGGTTCCCAGGTGATCCTGATAATCAGCCAGGCTTGAGGGGCACAATCCACTCCTTTCACCTAAGGGATGAGAAACAGCAGGGACCGTCCAGTTCATTTGTGGGGTCTAGAACTCCTGTTTCTGCCTCACAGGTCTGAGCTTTCAATTCAGTTGCCTTTGTAAACTATTCATTTGACTGGTCTTCTTGGAATTTAAAAGAGCATTAAGAAGCCTAATATGTATGACTCAACCTTTTCTTTTTCTTTTTTAATTTCTTTTCTTTCTTTTTTTTTTTTTTTAACACAAGGGAGGGGTGCCTGGGTGGCTTAGTCAGTTAAACAAACGTTCATCTCTTGGTTTTGGCTCAGGTCACAATCTCTGGGTTGTGAGCATGGAGCATGTGTAAGATTCTCTCTCTCCCTCTCCTTCTCCCTCTCCCCACCCCCCTGCTCGCACACACTCTCTCTAAAACAATACAAATAAGATAAATAAAACACGGGAATTTTGCAAGATTTGTTTCTTCCTTCACAAATTTTTCTCTTCAGAGTGCACTTACAATCATTCCGTGGGATTGCAAGAGAACCACTGGCTTTTCAAACACAGACTGTGGTGCTTCCCCTTTGCCACTAAGTCCCATGATCAACCGAGTGAGTCCAGGAAGACAGGAAGGAGGGACTGATGAGGGTCGAGTGGCTGCACGGGGCAGCAGTGGCTGCCAGTAGTAAAGCAGCGTCTGGGGAACAGCACAGCCGGATGCAAGCAGAAATGGGAGAGACCAGCCAGAGACTAGGAAGTGAGAGGAGCAGGACTAGACCTTGCCTGTGCCCAGTCATGAGTCGGAGCCTCCAGTTTGGCCAACAAAACCGTTAACTTGTCTGTCATCTAGAAAGTTGTTATCGATTTCCCCAAGCAACTGTCCAGCTTAATTCAAAATGTGTCACACTGTCTGAATGATTCGACCAGAGCCCCAAGAGATGCAGGCAACAGCTGAGAAAGAGAAGGAAGGAGAAGGGGGAACCCCATATAACTGAGTTGGAAGGAATTCTCAAAGGGGCCACCTTGATTTTTGTTTTTCGTTGGCAAAGAGGTTTTTTTTTTTTTCAATTGTGAATGAAAATAAGCATTGCTTTACATTTTTGTTATAAATATTTGTTTTAAAAATATAATTGTCCACATTTTTATGATTTATGGAGATATTCACATAACATAAATTACACCCACTGAAAATGTACAGTTCAGTGATTTTTATATCTACAGAGTATATCTACAGAGTTATGCAAACAAACCCTGTGGGCTCAAGAGAAAATTTTGTGTTCCCTTAACTACACAGAAGCATCTAAATTGAGAGTCTTTCCCAGAATAAGGGTTATTAGCAGAGATCTATTTTATGCACGTGACCCATCCGTATGATCTAATTGCCAAAATGTGCTCTTTTTATCACCCTGTGAAGTGCATTCCTCTCCTCAGAAATCCCAGACCCCTACCCCCTTCTCCTTGACATATAGACCTCATTCTGCCTATCTCTGCAATGTCCATGTCTGTGTAGACTCCTCATACATACTTATTACATTTCATCTCCTCTTAATCTGTCTTATGTCAGTTCTCAGTCCAACTAGAAGGACCCTTGAAGGGGAGAGAAATCCTTTCTCCCCAACAGTGACCAAATAATATTCACTGTGTGGCATACCACATTTTGTTTATCCATTCATCCATTGAGGGACATTGGGGTTGTGTCCACTTTTTATCCTTTGGGAGTGGGGAGGGGCAGATGGAGAGAGAGAATCTTAAGGAGGCTCCATCCCCAAAGCAGAGCCCAATGAGGGGCTTAATCTCACAACCCTGAGATCATGACCTGAGCTAAAATCAAGAGTCGGATGCTTCACTGACTGAGCCACCCAGGTGCCCCAGTGTCCACTTTTTGTGACTAATACTGCTGTGAACATAAACATACAGGTTTTGTGTGAACACAGCTTTTCAGTTTTCTGGATGATACACCAGAAAGTAGATTGCTGGGTCGTGTGGCAACTTTATGTTCAGCATTTTGAGATGCCCACAAACCATTTTTCTAAAGCAGCTGCGCCATTTTCCAACCCTACCTATGAGGTCTCCAGCCATTCCACATCCGTGCCCACACTGACTGCTGCTGATCCTCCCAATTCTGGTTTTCCTGGCGGGTGTCAAGTGGCGTTTCATTGTGGTTTTGATTTTCATTTCCCTAATGGCTAATGATGTGGAGCATCTTTTCATGTGTTCATTGGTCATTATATGTCTCTTGTAGAGAAATGTCTATTCAAATCCTTGGCCCATTTTATAATTGGGTTGTTTATCTGTTCATCGCAATTAGAAGAGTACTTTTTTTATTTTAAGCATGTCTCGTTGTGTGAGTAGAAAACCAAATGGAAAATATTTTAAACACAGAAGAGACATTATAAGCAGCTTGACTGACTTATGCTATAGTTCTGTGTAACCTGCTTTTAGGGATCATTTTGGTTATTGGAGAAATCTGAACCTGATAATATAAATATAGTAAATAAAGTACATATATAGAATTGTGAACCCTTTCATAGCCTGCTGGGCTAGGTGCTAGACCTACAGAGGGCACTACTAAGTTAGTGGAGATAGCTGTTCTCCATTGAGAGCATTTTAACATTTATGGATCTTTCATGGTATATAAATTCGAAACTCATATGTGCCATTGAGACTGTTTCCGTTGGAGGTTTTTTGTCTTTAGCTAAGTTGTATGGAAACTCAAGAGATAAGTATAAGTATCTCATTTGTCGTATTGTGAATTTCTCCAGGAGAAGAAAACCTTTTTTTTTCTTGCAGACAGTTGAAGGAAATTATCGTTTCTGCCTTTAAATTATCATAATTGGGTTTCTCCGTCACAGACTTGTAAAACTATGGGGTGTGTATAAAGTCATGTTTATTCATTCGATAATCTGAACATAAGTACACTAAACTTGATTCTGTTAATTTCAGAAGAATAGAACATTACATTTAGAATTAGGCAAATGTATACAAGTTGCAACTGTGTACAAGGATTGTTTCTATTTCCATGATAAAGTCACATCTGATCTCCAAATCTAATTAGCAGCTGTTTATTGGTGTATCCAACCCACCACAGCTGACTTTTCCCACGTCTGTAACGAGGACACCACCAGCAGGTGAGGTAGGGCACTGACCCTTAATTAAAGCTCTCAGCCAGAATCCCAGAGCCTGGTGCAGTGGCTGTGAGGAACAAAAATGGGGGGTCAGATTGCACAGCAGCCTACAGAGTTATCTGTCAAATACACAGAAATGGATCTTAGTATAGTAAATACCTTCATTGGTCAGTGCTCTGTGATACTGTACATGTTTCCAGGCTCTGAGTTTCTTAGGGATTCTAGAGCAAATTGCCACAGACTGGTAACTCAAAACAGCAGACAAGTCTTCCCTCGAAGTCCTGAGGCTAGAAGTTCAGCATCAAGGAGCTAGCGGGGCCATGCTCCCTCTGAAGGCTCTAGAGAGTCATCCCTCCTTGCTTTTTCCCCTGGCAACTCTTGGCACACTTTGGCTTGTGGCTACATCGTTGCAATCTCTCTGCCTTTGTCTCCACGTGGTCTTTTTCTCTCTTGGGTCTCAGTGTGTTCTCTCCTCTTTTTTTTTTTTTTTAAATCTTTGTGGTCTTTTTAAAAAGATTTTCTTTATTTTTGCGAGAGAGAGAGATTGAGTACACAAGCCCCAGGATGGTGGGGGGACGCACAGAGGGAGAGGGAGAAGTAGGCTCCCTGCTGAACAGGGAGCCCGACATGGGGCTCAGTTCCAGGACCCTGGGATCATGACCCAAGCTGAAGTCAGATGCTTAACCCACTGAGCCATCCAGGTGCCCCACTCTCTCCTCTTCTTATACGGACACCAGCCATTGGAGTTAAGGCCCTCCCTAACCCAGGAGGACCTCATCTTAATTTACCAACTGCCTATGCAAAGACCCTGGTTCCGAATAAGTTCTCATTCTGAGGTCCTAGGTGGACAGGAATCTTGGGGGAGGGGTATATGGAGTGGCAGGTGCGTGCCCGCTGTCCAACCCGGTTCGCAAACCCAGCCACTTCATTTTTCAGATACGACTTTTGAAATGATTGTAGGTTTCCATGAAGTCAGCTTCCAAATGAAATAATATAAGAAAATCCATCTCAAAAATTTGGGAGGTGGGTGTTTGTATGTTTCAGGAATGGCTTTTTAAAAATCCAGAAGGGAACTGATGTTTTGGAGTACACACCGTATGATAGGCACCTTTGTATACGTTACGTCTTCTAATTCTGTGAAGTCACCTTCTTTTATAGGTCTGTCTCATCCAAAAATGTGACTCTTAGCCACTTGAGAGCTGATTTGGAACAGATCCTTTAAGCTACGTAAACCCCCGTTTCCTTATCTGTGAAAGTGGAGGGACTGTACCTTATACAACATTGTGGCCATGAAACACCATGTTTGTCAAATACGTAGTATTCCACAAATGTCAAGTCCTATAACCTTTTCCTGGCTCTTTTAGCTGAGCATGCATTTTTGTCTTTACGGCCAGAGAGGGTTTAGGGATAGATGTATTGCAGACACGCCGATTTTGCGTCAAGACTGGGTTATTAATCATGGGCCTATCAGTTAAGACTTGCATGCATCTGTATACAATAGAAAAATTCCAGATGATGACAGATGAACTAAGAGTCTTCTCTTCTCTCTCATGTGAAAGGGGTGTGTGGGGGAGCAGGCCAGGATTTATGGAGCAGCTCTCCCGTTGTTTGGAACAAGGCTCTGTCTCCACCACGCTGTCTGAGCTCATGTCTCCCAGGCACAGCCAAAAAGGGCTGCTGAAGCTCCAGCCCTCACATCTGGGGTGCATGCCACAATATGCCACAAAAAAAAAAAAAAAAAAAGGAGGATACCTAATCCAGCTGAATGACCTCCTCTTAAGCAGCTTTTCAGGAAGTCCTTACACTTACTTTTTAAAGATTAATTTATTTATTTTAGACAGCAAGCAAGGGAAAGGGCAGAGGTAAAAAAAATAATCCTGAAGCAGACTCCCTGCTGAGCACATAACCCAGTGTAGGACTCCATCCTGGGACCCCAAGATCATGACCTGAGCCGAAATCAGGAGTCAGTGTTCAGCCAGCTGAGCCTTCCAAGCATCCCAGTCCTTCCTGAGACATATCTCATTTGTCACGTGGCCACACGTCACTGCTAGAGAAATGTTTTCTTTCACAAATCTCAGTGTGCCCAGCCAAAATGGGGATTCTATTTCAAAGGAGAGAGAGAAAGTAGACAGGGTAGGTAACAAGCATTCCCTACTGTAATGGGATTATATCCTATAAGGCTCTGAAGATTAGCATTTGGGGAATGAAAGGCCCGATCTGAAAAGTGAACCACAGACAGAACCCTGTTTCTGGGCTAAAAAATCATGATTTAGAACAACAGCCCTTCCCTTGGGCCATGCTGGCTTCCCCCTGCGTGAGGGGACAGGGGACGGAGCTCCAGAGTCCCTGTGACCAGCATTAGGACATGCAGCATTTTTCTTCTAGATCCAGACTCAAGAAAAAGTGCTCCGTGCTCTGGTCAGCCATTTTGCTGAGTGAGGTTTTAGGCAGCAAGACATTCATCACTGTTCTGAATCCTGGCTTCAGAAGGCAAGAAAAATAGACAAGTCTCACAAGTCTCTTTGTAATGCACAGCTCTTCCTGAGGGCTCCATCCGTGGGTCTCTGGCCAGGGTCGAGCAGATCATTACCTGCTGAGTGTCTCTGAATTTTAGATCTGGGAGGAATGAAATAAAAATCAAAATGAGGCAGAAATCCACACATTAGGTAGAATTTAGCACATTGAAGTGGCTGTCTCCTCACCCCAGTAATGATGATGGGAAGAACATTGCACCTTCAACCATAAGACGGAGGTTCTAGGGGTGCCTGGGTGGCTCAGTGGGTTAAGCCGCTGCCTTCGGCTCAGGTCATGATCTCAGGGTCCTGGGATCGAGTCCCGCATCGGGATCTCTGCTCAGTAGGGAGCCTGCTTCCCTCTCTCTCTCTCTCTCTCTGCCTGCCTCTCTGCCTACTTGTGATCTTTCTCTGTCAAATAAATAAATAAAATCTTAAAAAAAAAAAAAAAAAGACAGAGGTTCTAATCCTGCCCCAGTGCCGGAGAGCCAAGTGTCTCTCAGCACATCTCTGTGCACATGTGAAATGAGGGAGGTGCGGTGAGGATGGAACTCCGCGGTGCTGGGATCAGTTTGCTGGTTTTTTCAGTGCACTCCTCGGATGTCTTCTCAGGGTCTGCTGAGCCCCAGCCTCGTGCCGGGTGCCGGGGCTGCAAAGTGGGGACTTGCACAATGCCCATTTCCGTCCACCTCTGTGATTTACACAGAGGGGCTTAGAGCTGCATGTGTAGGCGCCTCTGTCCCCAGGATGGCTGAAACCACCAGGTGGAACTTGTGCTTCCGTGAGACCCATGTGCTCTGAGCCATTGTCACACACTTAATGAGCTGTAATTGCAGTGAGCACCGTAAGCGTCTGTGCCAGAGGGACCCAAGCAGAAGTGAAAAAGCAGAATGGCTGGAAGGTGAGGCAGATGATGGGGCCGGGAGCTGGAGAGGAGTTCTCATAGGCTGTCGGAGCTATCGGAGGGCTTAGAGGGTAGGGCCATGGTCAGCTTCTGGAGGGGAGCTGGGGGGCCCGATTCCCTGTGGCTGGGGGGTAGGGTCGGGGGAGGTTGAGTAAGGCAAAGACACAGGTCTGAAGAGCTCACAATATTTTTTTTTTTT
>RCUC01083954.1:0-10786 GCA_003697995.1 Taxidea taxus jeffersonii
GGCCGCGCATTCTGGGACGGGCTCCGGCCGCACGAGCATCCCGGCCAGGGCCCGGGGGCGCGGGGGGAGGAGCCGCGTCCGGCCCGGGAGCCCGATTCTCGACGAGAACACGCGGCGACGCTGTGGCGGGCGGCCGGCCTCCCGGCGCCGGGGCCCGCTCGTCCTGCCGCCCGCCGAGCCGCGCGCGGTGCCGGACGTGCGCTCTGTGTGGGGACGCGGCGTGGCCCTCGCCCTGCCCGGAGCGCGGTAGTGTCCGTGGTCTCGGCCTCGGGCTTCGTCCCTGCAGTTCGGCTTTGCCTGTCCTGGCGGCGGCCCTTGATCGCTTCCTGTCGGTTGGTGCTGCCGTTTGCAGAGACTGGAAATCTGGACACCCGAGGCCCGCCTCTGCAGTCCGTGCTTACCCACTCGGAACGCAGAGATCTCAGTTAAAGTCCGGGACCGGGGGCGCCTGGGTGGCTCAGTGGGTTGAGCGGCTGCCTTCGGCTCAGGTCATGATCCCGGAGTCCCGGGATCGAGTCCCGCATCGGGCTCCTTGCTCGGCAGGGAGCCTGCTTCTCCCTCTGCCTCTGCCTGTCTCTCTGTCTGCCTGTGCTCGCTCGCTCGCTCTCTGACTAATAAATAAATAAAATCTTAAAAAAAAAAAAAAAGTGTTTCAAAGAGGAAAAAATGATCAATAGTGTCAAAGCTATCGTAAGGTGGGAGTCAAATACTGACCATTGAATTGATTGGTCTGAATTAAATGACCACCTTGTCTGTGCGAACACTAATTATTTGTGTGCTGTATCACCTGCTCCTGTCTTGTCTTTCTGTCTATATTCGTCCTTGTCCACTCATCATTTCAATTTATTTCATTTTTCTTTTGTTCTCAATCCTATCATGTCACTTGCTATGATTTTCAGCATTGATTTATTTTTGTGTTGATTACAGTTTGGTTTTTATATTTCTCCACATCTTTCCTGAGCTCTCCTTTCTTCTTCCTGTCTCAAAAAAAACATTCCCTGAGCTCTGGTGTCTCTCCTGTGCATTCCTGTTTTATAGAAGTGATTGCCTCATTAATTTTTTTCGTGTATAATAATATGCCACTTTTAGTTACAATTTCATCTATTTTCTGACAATATTTTTTGATGAGCATTCTTCATCTGTCGTAAGTTTTTCTATTTTTTTCTTAAATATATTTAATTGGATGCTGTTCTAGTTCCTTTATAATCCTTACTCATCTTTGAATTAGGTAAGTTCTTTCCGGTCTGGCTATTTGTAGGAAGTATATGTGGGAAATAACATATATGAATGTGAATTATGAATTATGCCACGGAGTTGTATGCATGGATCCTTTCCGCTTTCCTTTTCCTCAGGCCAGCAGAGGCTGGTGCATAGTAGCTCACGGTGTAGACTCTGTTTCCTCCACAATGTGGAGTCCGTCTCTTCCTTTGTACCCACCAACAGATTACTTCTTCCAAACATAGCTCCTCCGCATGATTCAGTGCTAATCTTCGCTTTCCTTACGTTTTGAAACTTTTTGCTAAAGAGACCCAGGAGAGAGCCTACTGCCATCCCGCATCCCTGTTCCTGTTGTTTCAGACCAAGAATTGTGTATTTCTTTCTCTGCACCTCAAGGTAGAGGCAACTCGTTAGGAAAACTGTGTTCTGCTAACATTTCCTGTGCACATTGGAAACTCACTTCTGGTAACTCACACCTACTGTTTGTGACTCAACATTGTAGATGTCTCCTGCTTTTATTGAAAATGAGGTTACATTTCTGTTTATCTTTCTTAATACTTTTGCATTATTTCCGCTAATAGAGGGAAATGTCATCTTTATTCCATTTAAAATTAGGAAATTCACATTTTAATATTATATTAATAATATTCACATTTTAAAATATTTTGTGTTGCACAAATATAATCACCAGTTACCAGTACAATGTCTGTAATGGCGAATATTTCCAAATTGGCAGTGTATTCAATTAATCTTAATCAGTTGCTTTACTTTTTAGAGATTTGTTAAATGTTACAGTGAACTTGTAGCCTTTATTTTGCTGTAGAGGAGGCTACTTTATGCTCAGACTTTTATTAACTGTCATTTAATGTGACTGCTAGTAATCACATTTGTTTGTGGGCATTCTCTCCTACATAAGCAGATATTTACAGTGAGAAAGATTACGGACTTGTGTTTTTAAAAAAGTTTGAATAAATTTATATAATTCAATGGCTTTTTTAAAATTTAAATTCAATCAGCCCGCATATAATACACTCTTAGTTTCAGATGTGCAACAGTTCATTTGTTGTGTATACCGCCAGAGCTTATCACATCACATGCCCATCAATTAATTTTTGTTCCTTTATTTTCAGAATGGAATCCCAGCTCTGATAAGCCTTTTGAGGTTAGACATAGAAAATGTGCTAATAAATGTAATGAACTGTATACGGGTATTATGTATTGGAAATGAACAAAATCAAAGAGCAGTGAGAGACCATAAAGGCATCCAATATCTTATCACATTTCTGAGTTCTGATTCAGGTGAGCCTCAATTTCTGTTTTATTTCTAAGTGATCAGCTATATTAACTGAAGCAAATACAGGTTGGACTTGTCCAGTAGGAATGTGTGTCCTAGAATGGATCTACATATATATATAATATAAACTAAATACCCGAAACACTCAAATTCAAATGCTGGTTTATAAAAGGAATTGACTCTCAGAGTTATAGTTTAAAAATAAAGTTTAATTAGACTTTTTTTCTTTTTTTTTTACAAATGGAAATACTGGCATAAATCATGAAAAGAATGCAGTTAATGTGCCCAGGGACTTGAGTAGATAACTCCTTGTGTGAATGACACATATATTGGTCATTGGGAATCATTTTATAAGTTGCCACAAAAACTTCAGATTTGCTGTTAGATATTGGATATGAAAATTCTAGGTCATCGGGTCATTAGGCCAATTACCACATTCTGAATTACGTATCAGCACCAAGAGCATCACAAGCTATGAGGTAGATCTTGTCTGCACTGCGGGCGGTCTCTTAGGTTCTGTAAGAATTAGCTCATTTCAGTGAGCATACACGTAACAGGGTAAGTCTCAAGTCCATGGTATTCCCCAAATTTGAGGGGATAAAAAACAGGGGAAAGCTTGCCCATTTTTCTTCCTCCTCAGTTTATCATCTTTCTGTTCTAGTTTTCCAGGAATAAATATAGAAAAAATACATTGGTCAACATGTAAGACGGGTATGGATGAGGGTTGTCGCACTGAGCTTTCTCTTACGTTAGAGCTTCAGAGTTAAGTAATTACGATCTGCTGGGCACGCCTGGCTGGCTCTGTCGGTGAAGTGTCTGCCTTTCGCTCAGGTCAGGGTTCCAGGGTCCTGGGATCGAGTCTCACATCGGGCTCCCTGCTCAGCGAGGAACCTGCATCTCCCTCTGCCTGCCACTCCCCCTGCTTGTGCTCTCTCTCTGACAAACAAAATCTTTTTAAGAAATTGTCATCTTCTAAGAACCTCTCTCATACGGGGAAATCATTTGAAGTCCTTTCCCTTCATTACAAATTCCCAAGGTCATGGGCTCTAATCAGCCCCCGTCAGTAACTAGGCTCCACTTTATTTTTTTCTAAGTAGGCGCCACACACACTGTGTAGCCCAGTGCAGGGCCTGAATTCAGGACCCTGAGGTCAAGACCTGAGCTGAGATCAAGAGACAGACATTTAACCAACCGAACCACCCAGGTTCCCCAACTGTATTATTCTTTTTTTAGGATTTTTCTTTCTTTATTTGACAGAGATCACAAGTAGGCAGAGAGGCAGGCAGAGAGAGAGGAGGAAGCAGGCTCCCCGCTGAGCAGAGAGCCTGATGTGGGGCTCCATCCCAGGACCCTGGGATCATGACCTGAGCTGAAAGCAGAGGCTTAACCCACTGAGCCCCCCAGGTGCCCCCCAACTGTATTATTTTTAAGAACAGCATTAGAGGTAATGCATAGAATCATCCAGTCACTATGTACTGTGTTATACAGCTGAAATTAATACAACATTGTACTGCAGTTTAAAAAAAAAATAGCATTATAGGGGGTGCCTGGGTTGCTCAGTCAGTTAAGCCTCTGCCTTGGGTTCAGGTCATGATCTCAGGGTCCTAGGATCCAGCCCAAGTTCAGGCTCCCTGCTCAGCGGGGAGCCTGTTTCTCCCTCTCCTTCTGCCTGCGGCTCCCCTGCTCATGCTCTCTAACAGAAATGAATAAAGTTCTTTTTTTTTTTAAAGAAGTTTAATAAAAGTATGAGAGAGCCAGCTTTTATGCTTATTTTAGCCACAGAATTTTTTACTCGTTTATAATTGTTCTTTTATTATTTCTGTCTTATCTCCTTAATTAAAATTTAAAGACAGAGCAGGTCATGCCTGGGTGGCTCATTTGGTTAAGCGTCCAACTCTTGATTTCAGTTCAAGCCCTAATCTTAGGGTTGTGAGATTGAGCCCCAAATCTGGCTCCCTGCTGGGTGTGGAGCTGCCTCAAGATTCTCTCCCTCCCCCCTGCCACTCCCCCCTAAAAAATGTAAAGACAGGGACTAGTTTTTCCCTATCCTTTTTCATATAGAGGCTGTTGGAACAAATAAACAGTAAATTCATGAAAGAAAGCTGTAGAAATAAATTGTTGAAACTGTTTCTTTTGGGTTTTTGCCTTATCTTAATGAATATAACTTATCCTAATCTGTAACCTATATTATCTCCTCATTCCAAGGAAAATAATTTGGGGGAAAAAAAGTTAATCATTTTTTCCTCTTCATTTATAATTAATAAATGCTTCATTTATAATTTTAGTGCTTTAACAAATAATTCTCTTGGCTGTTAGCTGGGTTGTTAATGTGTAGGGGTTCAGAAAGGAATTTTATTAATTCCAGTATCTTCTTAACCATTCTCACCAACTCTAAGATTTCATGCATTAAGGTAAAACGGCCTCAAAGCAGAGTTACGGGCAGTTTCTTGAGACACTGGATTTATTAGTATCTCCTCGGTCTTGCCCCTGTCTCCCAGAGCCCTCCCTTGTGGACTTTGGTTTGGTGTAAGCCTTTGCTTCACCCGTCTCCAGCTGCTTATCTCTTGCTCCGCCACCTTCTGCCTGTGTGCCTACCCTCACCCCTACTGCTTCAGAGTTCATCCTTTCTGTGGCCCACGATTGTCCTCTTCTGTGTTGCTGACAAGGGTTTGCATGACCGCACCATGGAAGTGGAAAGCTGCACAGAAAGTACACAAAATGCTTTTCAACTGCAAACTGTCAGCAGAACTTAGGGAGCACGTCCTCCTTCCCAGACTGAGTACTGATGTGGCTCGCTGCCCCTGTGCTCTCCACACTCCCTGCGGTGGTAGGTAAGGGACTGTGCGGTCAGGACCTTCCAAAATCAGAAAACTTTGGAATTCAGCTCACAGGAACTTTAGATACAGACCATCTCCATTCCTAAGCTTCTTCCACCAACTCTTATTAAAGTTGGGGGCTCCTCGGCCTCCGTTCTCGGTCTGTCTTGGTTGGTTGGTTGGTTGGTTTTTAAACTACCACACTCTGCTAAGCAATTGCATTTACAGTTCAGAACTCCATTGTGGTTCGAATGCACGCTTGCTGGCTCTCTAACATGGTCCCTGCTTTTCCTCTGAGCACTGGAACCAGTTTGGATTATTGAGGTGCTAAGACAGTCCCTCTCCCTTTAGAATTTGAATCCAGTTGATAAGTAGACACAAGAGTCAAATAGATCAAAACTTCAGCCTTATTGTTGGAAAGCTTGCTTCGAGAAAAGAGAAAAAAAAAAAAAAACCACACACACACACCAAAAATAGTGCCAAAAGAACCCAAGTCATGCATTTGTGATGACTGATTCTCCAAATTATGAAATTATGTAACTCACTATTCCTTTTTTTTAAAAAAGATTTTATTTATTTATTTGACAGCCAGAGATCACAAGTAGGCAGAGATGCAGGCAGAGAGAGAGGGGGGAAGCAGGCTCACCGCCGAGCAGAGAACCTGATACGGGGCTCAATCCCAGGACCCTGAGATCATGACCTTAGCCAAAGGCAGAGGCTTAATCCACTGAGCCACCCAGGCAACCCCTCACTATTCCTTTTATGGAAGAAATGAGCAACACACCTGAGTATAGGAATTTCCACTTTTTGGACTGACTCAGCAGTACAGGGTAAAAGAATGATTCCCCCACCGCGACTCTCTTGATTTTAGTAACCCAATTGGGTTTAACATTCCAAGTATTCCTAGAGTATATAGGTAAATGCAAAGTTGATTACATTTTTACCCTCTTTTAAATCATTCACTGGTTCTTTGTCACCTAAGATAAAGCCCAAATCTCTGTCATAGCTTATATGCCCTTCTAACCTTCCAGATGGGAAGAAATGACCTTCCCATCACTTCCTGTCACTCCCTCTCTTATTTTACCCTGAATTAGTATGGAACGTATTGCTATTTCATACTTCTGGCCTTTGGCTTGTCCCACAAGATTCAAGGACTTTGTCTTGTTGGCTTGTCACTGTTTCTCTGTGCCTAAGACAGTGCCTGGCATGTAGTAGCTCCTCAATAAAGTATTTGCTGAGAAAACAAATGATTGAATGATGAAAATATTCATAACAAAAAGTTAATATATTTGATATGTGATACACACACACACATGCACACACACACATGAACAATAGGCCTTAATAGAACTAACCTGAATAGTCTGTGAAAGCACAAGCACTAGGTTTCAATCCTGCCCACTTGAATACAAAGACACCTTCTGTACAGTTTTGACTTTGGGAAACATATGTCTTACATATTACAAAAAAGCACATTAGATCTACAAGGCTACTGGGGGGGAACTAAAATTTAAAACAAGCAGAAACAAATGAACCTAACTAGATTCCAAATGAATTACTTAGATATTTTATTTTTTTTTAATATTTTGTTTATCTATTTGAGAGAGAGAGAGAGTGGGAGGGAGAAGCAGACTCCCTGCTGAGCAGGGAGCCCAACAGGGGCCTTGATCCCAGGATCCTGAAACCATGACCTGAGCCGAAGGTAGATGCTCAACTGCTGAGCCACCCAGGTGCCCCACATGAAGACTTTAAAAGAACAACAAACAAATTAATACCAGTGACCTTTGAACACAGCCCTTTACAGGCGCCTGGGTGGCTCATTTGGTTAAGCATCTGACTCTTTATCTCAGATCAGGTCTTGATCTCAGGGTCCTGAGTTCAAGCCCCACATTGGGCTCCAAGCTGGGTGTGGATCCTGCTTAAAAAAACAAAACAAAATGGGTGAACATAGCACTTCATTACATAACCTCAGCCTAGAGGAGAAAAAAGATAACTGCAAACATATCTTGGATTTGTATTTCATAGTGATATGGGTGAAACAGCTTTGAACCTGTGTTCTAAGTATCGTAGAACTGCACAAATGAATAAATACATGATAGTATTGTGTTCTCGCTGTGAAAAGAAGTATACAGAATACGGGAAGGCATTAAAGAATCCTGTGGGGTTGGGCTGGAATTGGAAAATTGGAAACATTTATTTTCCTAGTTTTGTCTGCTAGGAGAGTCTAGAAGCAATGATATTTCAGTAGAAATGAACATATCTAGTACCCAAAAATCTTGATTTCTAAGTACCATTCCTCATTAAAAGGAAAGAGAACTTCTTGAAGAAATGGTTCATTTCAGGGCTGGAGCAGAGCAGGTATGTGGTAAGTTTGAAACATCATGACAAAGTAAGAAAAAGCTAAAAAAAAATGGACATATATCAATTGTTGCTAAATCTTGAGGGAGTTCTTGGCCCTTTGTAAATTTTCTTTAAGTTTTATAGAGAACAAATACAACTTGTTGACAAGAATGTATGAAACTGTTTGGATTCAACAGTATCCAAAAATATGAAATAAAAGGAGACACGGTTTTTTGCCTATCAAATTGGCTAAATGTATGTATTTATTCTTAATGATCATATCTATACTTAAAAATATATGGTCACATTGAAACTCTCATACTCTGATTATGGAAGGGTAAAATGCAATTATCATTTTTGGAAACTAATTTACTGTGATATATTAAATTATTCCAGTAATTCCTGGGACTCTATACTAGGGGAAAATCCAGGAAAGAAAAATAACTTTTGTGCCAAGATTTCTCCTAAATATTGTTTAATACAGTGAAGAGTTGGAAATGACATCTATTTTTTTAAAAGGTGGATGGATAAGGAAATGGAATACACCCATTAATGGAACATTTAGGAGACACTGATGGTCATAAAGAATGAGAAAATGTTTTAGTGGTAAAATGTAAGACATTGTGCTTATAGTACAACTATGTTAAATATGTCTGTAACACTACTTAAATATATCTTTTCCTTTAAAAGGTGAGTAAGATTAAAGGAAATATTTGCATTTGGGTGGTGAGAATATGGACAATTTTATTCCTATTTTTCTTATTTTCTGAATTTTCTATACACTCTCTAAGTTGGATTTTATAATAAGGAATCTAGTGATAAGTTGCATTTTTGTATTTTTAAAAGGCTTGTTTAACTGTTTCTTGAATTCATTTGAAGACGTGCTGAAGGCTGTATCTTCTGCCACAATCGCTGAGGTCGCCCGTGGCAACAGGGATGTTCAGGATGCTTTCGCTCTGGAGGGAGCCATTCCTCCTCTGGTGGCTCTTTTTAAAGGGAAACAACTTAGTGTCCAAGTGAAGGGTGCAATGGCTGTGGAATCACTGGCTAGTTACAACCCGTATATACAGAGAGCATTTCTGGAAAAATCATTAAGTAAATATCTTTTAAAACTCCTCAAGGTAGGAATTTTATGATAACTCGTCATTTTTCTTAGACAAAGTATTCTACTGAATGTAGTAAAGTGAGAAGAAAACTAAAACCAAACTTTTTTTTTAAAGATTTTATTTATTTGACGGAGAGAGACAGAACAGACAGGGAGAGAGGGAACACAAGCAGGGGGAGTGGGAGAGGGAGAAGCAGGCTTCCCGCTGAGCAGGGAGCCCGATGTGGGGCTCGATCCCAGGACCTTGGGATCATGACCTGAGCTCAAGGCAGATGCTTAACGACTGAGCCACCCAGGCACTTCTAAAACCAATTCTTGAATAAACTTTTAAAAAAAAGATTTTATTTATTTGTTGGTTGGTTGGTTGGTTTTAGAGAGAGAGCACGAGCATGTTGCGGGGGGCAGGGAAGAATCTCAAGCGGACACCGTGCCTGGTGTGGAGCCTGACACGGGGCTCGATCTCATGACCCTGAGATCATGAGCCGAGCCAAAACCAAGAGGTGGACACTTACCCGACTGAGTCACCCAGGCGCCCTTAGCATGAATTTTTTTTTTTAAGATTTTATTTATTTATTTGACAGAGATTACAAGTAGTCAGAGAGGCAGGCAGGGAGAGAGGAGGAAGCGAGCTCCCTGCTAAGCAGAGAGCCCGATATGGGGCTCGATCCCAGGACCCTGGGATCATGACCTGAGCTGAAGGCAGAGGCTTTAAACCACTGAGCCACCCAGGCGCCCTAGCATGAATATTTTATAAAACATCCCTACAATGTTCAATAAATGTGCATTGGAAGAATGGAATTTTTTTTTTTTTATAGGCGTTTCAAACAGATGTTAAGGAACAAGGAGCTGTAACCCTTTGGGCCTTGGCAGGACAAACCCTGAAACAGCAGAAGTACATGGCAGAACAGATCGGGTACAACTTTATAATAAATATGCTTTTGTCGCCATCAGCTAAAATGCAGTATGTTGGTAAGTTATTTCCGGTGCATATTTCGGCACCGTGTGGAGCAGCACCTTGAAGTATCCGACACATTTCTTGCTTTTCTTGACCAGGAGGTGAAGCAGTCATAGCCCTAAGTAAGGACAGCAGGATGCATCAGAATCAGATATGCGAGGGGAATGGCATCGCACCGTTGGTTCGCTTACTGAGGATCAGTAAAATCGCTGAAGGCACACTTCTGAGTGTCATCAGAGCCGTGGGGTCCATTTGTATTGGTTTGTAAAGTGTTTCTCAATTCTTAAATTATCAGTAAGATTCCTCCCTTCCTCTCTGTCTCCACTGAGAAAGCCCTAAGTCATACTCAGTCTATTGAACGCTTACCATTGTTTTTTATTTCTCTAAGACCTTAATGGGTAAAAGTGCTGTGGGTGGCTCAGTGGGTTAAGCCTCTGCCTTTGGCTCAGGTTATGATCTCAGGGTCCTGGGATCGAGTCCCACATCGGGCTCTCTGGTCAGCAGGGAGCCTGCTTCCCCCTCTCTCTGCCTGTCTCTGCCTACTTGTGATCTCTGTCTCTGTTAAATAAATAAATAAAATTTAAAAAAAAAAGAAAAAATTTTTTTATCAGCTCTGCCCTTCAAATCTGGTTACAAAGGATAATAAGGACAACGAGCTTCAGCTGTTTTGAGCTAAAGGGATCTCACTTTTAAGTTTAAGAGAAAAATATTTCTTCATTTGAATCTTAAGAACTGTATGTGTTATATAGAGTTTCTAATGCTGGGGCACATTTTCCAGTTCTAGTCTTTTTCCATAATGATTCCTTCTTTATGGAGAGGCCGGGGTGGCTTAGTCGGTGCAGCATGTGCCCTCACTCAAGCTGTGATCCTGGAGTCCCTGGATAGAGCCCTGAGTTGGCACCTTGCTCAGCTGGGGGTCTGCTGCTCTTCCTCTGCCCCTGGCCTAGCTCCTGCTCGCTCTCGCTCACTCTCTCTCTCAAATAAGTAAATAAAATCTTTTTTTAAAAAGATGAAAGTGGGGGCGCCTGGATGGCTCAGTGGGTTAAAGCCGCTGCCTT
>RCUC01083956.1:0-12793 GCA_003697995.1 Taxidea taxus jeffersonii
GGGCCTGAAGTGGAAGCCTAGTGGTGGGAACTGTATGGGAACTAGAAATTTAAAGAGATACTGGCTCTCTTCTTTCTGTTTGTCTTGTCTGTTTGCTCCTTTATTCTTTCATTCAGTGTCTTCTGGGGAGGCATTGTGCCAAGGCCCCAGGCAAGCCCCAGGGAACAAAAACCCAAGAAGCAGGCTGCCTTTGTCTTTGAGAGTTCCATTTACTGTGTGTGATAAACATTTAGGAAGTGAATGACAATTTATTGTGAAAATAATAGCAATTAAAGCATGAAGTCAGTAAGATTAGAGCATATAGAAGGGCAGGATGGACTTGAAAATGAGACATTAGTCAACAAGGCTTTCTAAAGGAAGGTAGCCTCCAATTTGGGTTTTAAAATAAACAGGCATAGCAGAAAAAACAGTCAACAAAACTGAGAGGCAACTTATGAAATAGGGGAAGATATTTGCAAATGACATATCAGATAAAGGGCTAGTATATAAAATTTATAAGGAGATTTGATATACTATCAAATTCAACACCAAAAAATTTAAATATCCAGTCAGGGAATGGGCAGAAGACATGAACAGACATTTTAGCATAGGAAACATACAAATGGCCAAAACACACATGAAAAAGGGCTCCACGTCACTAGGCATCCGGGAAATACACATCAAAACCACAGTGAGATACCCCTCACACCAGTCAGAATGGCTAAAATTAACAAGTCAGAAAAAAACAGATGTTGCTGAGGATGTGGAGAAAGGGGAACCCTCTTACACTGTTGGTGGGAATGCAAACTGGTGCAACCACTCTGAAAACAGATGGAGGTTCCTCAAGAAATCAAAAATAGAGCTACCCTAGGACCCAGAAATTGCACTACTAGGTATTTACCTTAAAAATACAAATGTAGTGATCTCAAGGGGCACCTTGAGAATACTAGGGGCACCCTAGTATTCATAGCAGCAATGTCCAAAATAGTGAAAATGTGGAAAGAGCCCAGATGTCCATGACGGATGGATAAAGAAGATGTGGTATTTTTATAAAATGTAATGTTACTCAACCATAAGAAGAATGAAATCTTACCATGTTCGATGTTGTGGATGGAACTAGAGGGTATTCTGCCAAGTTAAATAAGTTACTCAGAGAAAGACAAATATAATGTGATTTCATTCATATGTGGAATTTAAGAGGGAAAAAAAAACAGTTGAGGGGTGCCTGGGTGGCTCAGTGGGTTGAGACCTCTGCCTTTGGCTCAGGTCATGATGGTCCCAGGGTCCTGGGATCGAGCTCCGCATCCGGCTCTCTACTCAGCGGGGAGCTTGATTCCTCCTCTCTCTCTGCCTGCCTTTCTGCCTATTTGTGATCTCTGTCTGTTAAATAAATAAGTAAATAAAATCTTTTAAAAAAAAAGCAGTTGAACATAGGGGAAGGGAAGGAAAAACAAAATAAGATAAAAACAGAGAGAGGGAGGCAAACCATAAGAGACTCTTAACTATAGGAAACAAGTGAGGTCTGCTTGAGAGGAAGTGGGTAGGGGGATGGGGTAGTTGGGTGATGGGCACGAAGGAGGGCACTTGATGGAATGAGCACTGGGTGTTATATGCAACTGATGAATCACTAAATTTTACCTTTGAAATGAATAAAAATAGAAATAGAATATATAAAATAAATAGGAATTATTTAGAAATTTGGTAAGCTCCTGGGTGTGAGGATAACTATGTGCAGTAGAGGAGGTTATTCAAAGAATTATATTCAGACCATGGTTGCTTGAGACAAAATGCAAAATGTCTCTAGGTTTTTCTGCAAAAGGAGGTCCAGTCTAACATTGCTCTGTGAGCATTGAAACAAATTAGAACTCTATTGATAGAATTTTTAAAATCTAATACTGGGAGGATCTCTGTAGTGAGTTTTGCTTTTTGCTTCTATTAATTATCCCTTCTCATTGGAACCAACCAGTCTATGAAACAAACTACAGCCTCTTTAGTCCAAATAAAAACCAAGTTGCTAGAATCTCTTTCCTATTCCTTCATCCCACCAGCTAAAAAGCCACATATTATTTAACACTTCTGGTGATCTTGGGTTCCCTATCTAGCCACAGAAAAAAAATTATATTTGAGAAGATAGGTATAGTAAAATTAAAAATATACTTGCTTATATCTATGATAACTGGGCATAATTATCCTTGAATGAATGATGTTGAGCTATCAATATTAAAACAACATTTCAGAGAGGGTTTAAAACCTATCAGGCAGTGTCCTACACTAATACATTTGTGTTTCTCCAAAGATACATAAAGACGCAAGCTCTGAAGGTGACATCTGAACAATGACCAGGGAATGTAAGCTGGGCTTGGATCTTTGAGATTAAGGAGAGCTATCTGTTCTTCACAGCCTTCTAGGTCAATGGGAAAGGAATCTTAAAAATCAATTCTTTCAGTAGCTAGGATCATCTGAAAGGAAATCAAAACTTGCTTATTATGCTGACATGGTTTAACACTAGCTAAGAATCTTAGAAATGAATTTTAAAGTGTAGGTCTGACAACAATACATTTAACAAATTATTTTTTTTATAAAAAGGTAGCAATCATGAACTGTCATATTCTTTCTACATTAACCAATAATCTTATTATATATTTGATATTAGAATAATGACCATGTATATGTGTGTATGTGTGTATATGAGTATATTTTATGTAATTCTAAAAAAACCCAGAGGTGTTAATTATTCATTAATTGTATTAATTTGTGTAAGTATTTATTCATTATGTTGATATAAATTTAATTTGGAAGTATTCCATAGATATTAACTATTCATTAACACTACAGATACATACATGTAAGGATAATTTAACATTCTAAGACATCAGTTACTCTTTTTTTTAAAGTATTTATTTGAGAGAGAGAGATGGTAGTGGGGATAGGGGTGGGTCAGAAGGAGAGGGAGAGAAAGTTTTAAGCAGACTTCACTGGGCGTAGAGCTTCAGTCGCACAACCTTGAGATCTCAAACTGAGCTCTAACCAAGAGTTGGACACACTCAACCAGCTGTGCTACCCAGTCACCTCAAGACATTAATTATTCTTATTGGCATTCCCGTGATATGTATGCAACCTTAATGGTCAGGTCTAATGGAGAGTTCATTTAATGTATCTTCATTGGAATCCACGGTGCTAGGTACTATGATAGACACAGAGACTATGCGTGTGAACTAGACAGACAAGGTCCCAATTATGTCTGAGCACATCATATTCTGGTAATAGAGGAGATACTGACAACAAATGACTTATTTCTAAAATGACCTATTAGAGATATAAGAGGGTTTCAAAAATGATAAGCATTATGAAGAAAATATAGCAAAAAGTAAAAGAAAATAAGAGATTGAGTAGAAAGGAGGAGTGCAGAGGGTTGGGAGGATGAAGGTAAGGAGGGAAAATACCTCCAGATAGCATGATCAGACAAGGCTCTCCTGAGGAGGGCTGGCACCTGAAGGAGCAGGAGCTACCTCTGAGAACATCTGGGGTGAAGCCGTCCAGACTGAGGCAAGGGCGTTTATAAAGTCCCCAAAGTGTCAAAGAGCTTGGCATGAGCAAGGCACACAGATAGCCTACTTGGTAGCTCTTCCATAGTTATTGGGCAGAGGCGGCTTCTGGAGGAGATCTGAGAGTGGTAAGCAGGAGTAAGATCTTACAGGGCCTTCTGGACCAAGACACATTCTTGGAATTTCACTCTACGTGCATTCAGGAGTCATTGGGGATTTTGAAAATTTCAAACATACACAAAAATGGAAAAGTATAATGACTCCAGCTTCAATAATTATCATCTCATGGCCAATCTTGTTTTATCTATTCGCTCTCCCCAGCCACACCGTTATTTGAAGCAAACACCTAGTCATTCCATGTGTGAATATGTCGCTCTCAACCTCTAAAACACAAAAACTCTTTTTTAAAAAATATCTCCATGATATCATTATCACACTTAGTAACTTTTCACTAATTCTTTAGTGTCATCAAATACCCAGTCTCTGTTAGAATCGTAAGTAAGCAGGGGAGAAGCAGTACCTAATTTACATTTTCAAAGGGTACCGTGTTGTATGTAATAGCAAGGCTTTGCGGATGCTGGGTTCACTGGGGGACTCCTTGTCTGGGTTTGGCATCAGTGTGGCCTGAACAGAGGTGCTTCTGATAGAAATGGAGGGAAGCAGCTAGCTTTGGAAGGTGCTTAGGAGGCAGAATCCATTGGTTGAACATAACTGTGATTTTGGCCTAAGAAATTGACTGACGGTGAGATGGATCCTTGAGATGGAGACTTGAGGAGGAACAGATTGGGAATGGAAAATAAGGAATTCTGTTTAGGCTTTAGTTGCACATCTTAAATGGAAAACTATTTAAAAATCAGCTTTAAACTGAGAAAGAGAAGACAAATGGTATTCGTCTATATTTATTGAGATTTGACTTCAGCCCTGCTAAGTGATATATGTCAAGGGGAAGAGGATGATGGAAGAAGTTTCTGTTGTCAGAAAAACTTACAGGTTTACTCGATCTGTTTGGGTCTACTCAGGGAAAGCCTTTCACTGAGATTCCTTTGAGAAAAAAATAACAAGTCTGGGGGTGCTGGGGGCGCCTGGGTGGCTCAGTGGGTTAAAGCCGCTACCTTCGGCTCGGGTCATGATCCCAGGGTCGTGGGATTGAGCCCCACATCAGGCTCTCTGCTCTGCAGAAAGCCTGCGTCCTCCTCTCTCTCTCTGCCTCTCTGCCTACTTGTGATCTCTGTCTGTCGAGTAAATAAATAAAATCTTTAAAAAAAAAAAATAACAAGTCTGAGAGATCTGACTATTCAAAAAACACTTCCTTTTACCAGTTTACCACAAACTCAGTGACCTTACTTTCTAAACCTAAAATCTGACCACAGACTTGAAAAATCAGAGCGTACCTCCAGGGACAATATGCAAGAATAGATGATAACAGGGTTGCCTTGGAAAGAAAAACCAAAAAAAAGAAAAAAAAAAAAAAAGAAAAACCAAAAACGTAAAACGTTCATAACCATGATGCCTCCCATTTTTTCCATTGGTTCTAATTAAAAAATGATTTGCACACACTTGACTTTGAATTGGTTCACCATCTATTATTAGCAGGTGTAAGTTAGTTGCTTATTGTTACCTATTTCAGAGAAAGTCCCTCCCTCCTCCTCTTGCTTTCCTTCTCTCTTGGAAGTCTCAGGCGCCCCCCCCCTTTTGTTTTTTTAAAGATTATTTATTTATTTATTTGCTTCACGAATTTGCGTGTCATCCTTGCTCAGGGGCCATGCTAATCTTCTCTGTATCGTTCCAATTTTAGTATATGTGCTGCAGAAGTGAGCACCTCAGGCCCCTTTTTAAGGCCTTTCAGTTGACTAGTCAGGTCCATCCAGGATAATCTTCCTAAGTTAAAGTCAATTGATGAGGGATTTGAATTACATCTGTAAAAGCCCTTCACAGCAGCACCAACATTAGTGTTTAATTGAATAATTGGGGACTATAGTCTAGCCAGATTAGTATATCAGGGTCCTCATCTATTTAATAATATTTTCTTGATGAGCTTGTTTTGGGAATAAAATGAGTTTAGGTTTATAAAGCACATAGAACAGAACTTGAACAGAACCATACCTGCTCGGTAAGCAATGGTTTTATACGGTATAGTGGGAAAGCCCTTAATCACTACCTTATGGCAGCAAAGAGGGTCTGTTGAAACTAGATAGTGTGTTATTGAATGACAGAAGTTAGATGCAAAAGAGTATCGTGCATAAAAGCTACCAAAACAGTCAAAATTCACCAATGGTGTTGAAAGTCAGGATGTTCATTGCCCTTGATGGGGGTTGATCCTTGGAAGGCTGCATGAGGCAGGCTCTGTAATGCTGATAATACTCTTTTTCTTACTTCTGGTGTTGTTTACATAGAAGTGTTTGCATTGTAAAAAATCATGAAATTTTTACATATATGTATGTCGGTTATACTTTAAAAATTTAAATCCAGTCAGATGATGGATACCAACAATATGAATGAATAATCTTCTTATATGTATTGTATGGTATATGTGTGAGCTTCATCAGGGCAAAATAGGATAATGAATAGAAAATCTTTTTATCCCATAGTACAAATATGACCGTGGCTCATGAGTGGGGAATTAGAAGGGGTCTCCATTAGCATATTTGACCCTTTCTCATAAGATAATTTTATTTCTGGGCAGTTATCATGAACATCTGCATTGAAATTGGATTGGTTATGAAAACATGTAGAGAATTCTCTGGGAGGAAAATACAGTTCTACTCACAAGGCTATTAACTCAGGGACCAGAGCAATTGAATTTCCTCATATGTTCTAAACTTTTCTTTGCAAGACCAGTAAATTGTATTTCTTTCAAAACAGAGATGCAATGAGCTTGCGTCCTCAGTATCTGTTTGTCTTATGTTACCTGTGTTTTATAGTAAGACAAGAGTCTAGGAAAGCAATTTTTTCTCCTGAAAAAAAATCCTGTCTGTGCCTGAATAATAAGATCCGATCAGAAACTATTATCTTAAATATGTAAATGAGGAATTACAATACTATTTTACAACCAAGGCAAGCAGTTGTATTTCTAGGTATTTGCTTGGATACCAAAGCCCATTTTTAGGGTATTAAATAAAATGTTGTATTTCCCCTTAGCATTTGACAATTGATGATGTGATTTTATGTTTTAGATTGGCCCTGCCCAGTAAGACCTTCTGCAGTGGTGGGCCTGTTCAGTTTTCTGTGCTTTTCAATATGGCAGCTACTAGCCACATATGGCTATTGCATACTTAAAATGTGCCCAGTAAATTGAAGAATGACAATTTTAATAGGCTTTAATTTTAATTTATTTAAATTTAAATAGCCACATCTGGCAAATAGCTATAGTGTTGGACCTTGAGTTTAGAAATTTAAATAAAAAATTGTATTCAGACTGAAGTTGGTGGCCGACTGTACTTAGTTATTTTCTTGGAACCTCTCAAAAGTACATCTACATCATGTTTTTCTCAGCCTAGTTACTCTGGTCTGCTCCTGGTGGGAAAGTCCCCTTGTAGGTCAGAGGGGGCCTCTAGGTTCTGAATTGCATAGCAAAAACACTAATTTTTGTGCATTGTGTCATTACCATTTTATCTGTTCCTTACTTACCATTTTATCTGTTCCTTATTTCCTTAATCTCTGGGCACTGCCCTTTCTTTTCCAATGCAGGTAATGGCTGTCTTAAGGTTTATGTACTCAAGAGTCTTGCACGTAGTAGGAAGTTAGTAAGCAGTTCATGTACACATTAGGTTGTTAACAGATGCATTGAAATGTGGTGATGTATCAGGAAAGAGCAGGAGGTTCAGCTCTGAGACACTTACCTTATCACTTAGTGGCTCTGCAACAGAGTCAATGTCCTCACCCTTTACAGGTCAGATGTTCCTTCATCTCTAAAATCAAGAATGTTCTGCTCACCTCATGGAATTGTCAAGATTAACTAATAATAAGAGGAAATTTTTCAGAGTATTGACACCATGCTGTAGATTGGTGTTGGTACCTTCTTCCTGGTCTCATTTACCTCCTTTTACCCCTACCTTCCTATCGGGTATTTTCATTATTTTACAGCTGGGGGAACTTAGATTTGGAAAAGGTGGTGTTAGGGCTGGGATTTGAACCTGGAAAGCCTGTGTCTTGGGTGGTAGGTTGGTTTGTTATATGTATGTGTGTGTGTGTGTATGTGTATGTATGTATGTGTGTGTGTGTGTGTGTGTGTGTGTGTGTATATATGACATCTCAACTAAAATATATATATTTATGTTATATATATAACATATATAACATCTCAACTAAAATATATATATATTTTATGTTTATATATATTTATGTTATATTCATATGTAACAAAAATATATAATATATAATTATGTGTATTATACATTATAAAATACATTCTTATAAATATATATTTTATTATAAGTATATAACAAAATATATATTTATATATTTTACATATATAATATACATATATTTATATATAACAAAATATATATTTATAAAAATACATATTTTTTAGTTGAGATGTAATTCATATATGAAAAAATTCACCCTTTCTGAGTATACAATTCTGTGATTTTTTAGAAGATTTTCAGGGTTGTGCAACTATCATCACACTACTATCTAGTTCCAGAATATTTATATCATCCCCAAGAGAAACCCCATATCCACTAGCAGCCACAACCCATCCCGTCGCTACCCTGCTCCCTTGGCACCACTAATCTATACTTCCTGTTTCCATGGATTTGTCTATTCTAAATATTTCCCATAAATGGGATCCTATAGTATGTCAGGGACATAGGTTTCAAGCCTTACTTTATGCTGTTTCCAATAATGTGGATAAAGGTCTGTCACATAGTGGGAGTTTGAAAATGAGAAGCTTGTAATGTATTATTGTTATTGCCACTAGGAAGCACAATGTGAAGTGACATGGCCATCTGTTTCTTGTTTATTGTAAGGTAAGAGGAATGGAGGATGAGTTTTCACTATAAAAAATGATAGACAAAAACAATGGGTCTCTCTTACAAGCCATCTCTACCCTCTCTATAGTTCTTAGAAATCATTTAGTAAATGATTTATAAAACAGTTGCCATTTTGATTAAAAAACTGTCAAAAAGAGGACACACAGGGCACCTGGATGGTTCAGTGGGTTAAGCCTCTGCCTTCGGCTCAGGTCATGATCCCAGGGTCCTAAGATCGAACCCCAAATCGGGCTCTCTGCTCAGCAGGGAGCCTGCTTCTCCCTCTGCCCCTCCCCTTGCTTGTGCTTTCTCATTCTTTCTCTCCCTCTCACTTTCTCTCTCAAATAAATAAAATCCTTAAAAGTAATAGAAAAAGGAAAAAATTAAAAAAAAAAAAAAAGAGGAAGCACAAATAAAGAGCCCTAACTAAAGCCAAGGCAGCCCTGTAGGAGTGTCATTTCACCCTGGCACAGACTCTCAGTATTGGATGCCCTGTAGAAAGTCCACTTCCTTAATTCCCAAGATGACATAATTTAAGCACAGAGACTGGAAGTGGCTTGCCACAACTCCGAGAACTAGATAGTATATAATGCTTATTTTATTCAAGGGCCTTATAAGCATATTTGTCAACAGAGGCCCATAGTTAACCTAATTGGGCATAAATAATGTCTATAGCAGAGCAGAATCCCAACATTTGTCCGGTGAAAGCCATGTTTTTTCTTATTTCAGGAAGTCACTGAGCAGAGGCAGTTGAAAAACAGGTGCTGAAAGATTTGAAGACAGTCCTCACATTCCAAGGGAAATGCAAATAATGAAAACATAGCACACTTGAATTAAGCTATCTACATGGCAAGAGTCATGAAATTTTCATTTCTTCACTTCCCCTGACTTGGGTAATGAAAATATTTCCTGGGGTGGGAGGGTGGCCCTGTGAGGATCCCCGTCTCACTCATAGGCAGAGTTAAAGTATTGGAGTTCTGAAATGTATGCCAAAAAATCCAATAATGTATGAAGCAGCCAAATATGTTCATTTTATTAAGAATCTCAGTAAATGTCATTTTTCAGAGCCAATGCAGTTCTGTGGAACTGGCGGGAAGTGTTTGGGGATTCCTCTGAATCACCGATGGTCACAGCTCGTTGCCCCAACCCATATTTCTAATATGTGCTCCGTTACGTGGTTTAGGCCAAAAAGAAAGCTTATTTTGGCTTTATTCCTTAACCCAAATGGAGAGAATTTTGATTTGCTATGTATCTCTCGGCTCCTGTGGATTTTCTTATCATTCTAACTGCTAGCTTATTGAGATTAAGTGCTTTCTTATGTGGCTGCATGGAAAGGACTTTTGATTTTTCTTTAAATTAAACCTGATTCAATTACCACATTACATAGATAGACGGTCTTGCCAAGAGGAAGATAAAGGCTCACACTCGCTGGGAGGACAAGCGTGACAGTAGACAGGAGGTGGGATCTCAGTGTCTGCAGAGGGAAGCTTGGTCTGAAACCTGCACTTCTCAAGGGAAAGGGGCTTTTGCATGATTATTGGTTCCTATTTCTGATCTCTTCGTGTGTACACATGCACACGCACACGCACACACACATGCACAGGGTCCCCCAAGTCTCCTTTATGACTGCTCTTCCTTCCCCTGTAGCTGGACTCCGGTGAGAGCTTACTATTGCTTCCCTCCTTGCTTCTTTCCATCTGGACCCTGGACACAGTTTTCCATTTTCCCAAAGTACTTGTTACTGCAGTACTTGAAGTTTAGCCATAACACTAAAGCCCTAGGTTAGAGGATGGGGATTACAGAACGTGTTAATTCAGGGCACACAACAATTTTTAACTGAATAGAGGTCAGCTCCCGTGTACCAGTCCACAGGTGGGTCATTCCCAGACACAAGGTGTTTTTCCCAGATGGTGTCCCAGGCTGTGTTCCCCTGAGACCAGCTTTTAATACCTCCCCCAGCTTCTCTTTTCCTATGGAGTCATCACACCTCCTGGGGGCTGATCAGTCTCATCCCATAACCGAGTAGATGTCTTATAAACAGCCCACCTGTCTGGGTCCTTTCAGCACAGGGGACTCACAGGAATATGGCAATGACCATTTTCCCTTTAGTATGATCAAATTCCTAAGCAGGGCTTTGTCCTCTGCCAGTCCTGTTAAAGAAAGTTCTAAAGTGGAGAGAGAGATTTTTTATCTCTCTTAGTCCTGGAATAAGCCATTCAGAGGTCACCTGTCCCCTCCTTCTGTCTTATAATTGTCCCCAGTTATAATTGGATTTTGATGATCCCCAAATCACTGGTCTTAAAAGAGGACACATTTTGCATAGCTTATTAATTATTTCTTTGGTATTTAACACAACCGCATGTGGGGAAGGAGGCCTGTCCACTGCTCCTGCTTATTTCCCTTAGGATGTTAAACTCCAGCCATTGGGAACGGTGTGACCTACTCGCTGCAAGCTTCGTGCTTTCTTATGTGTCTTCTTGCTTTTCTGCCTGCCTGGGAGGGCCTCTCCCACTCTGTCTTGCACCTGTCCAATCCCAGCCTCCCGCTCTCAAGACATTTCTCTCTGAGGAATACTTTTTAGTCCTTTACCCACTTGAACTTCTTCCTGCTCCCCAGGCAAACATCAGTGTGTTCTGTCCTGTTTTTGTTTTTTTTTTAAGATTTTATTTATTTATTTGACAGAGAGAGAGATCACAAGTAAGCAGAGGCAGGCAGGGCAGAGCGGAGGGAAGCAAGCTCCCTGCTGAGCAGAGGGCCCTATGTGGGGCTTGATCCCAGGACCCTGAGATCATGACCTGAGCCAAAGGCAGAGGCCCAACCCACTGAGCCACCCAGGTGCCCCTGTCCTATTTTATCCAATACTGCTGTGCGCACCACTTACCTCACAATACTATCCTTTTCTGTTCCATTTGTAGTCGCTCCATTATACTGTATGTGACTTATGAGGAGGAACTTGCCTTTCTATCTTGTTTCCTTAGAGTCTAGTTGTTCAGGGTAAGTCCTTAGTGTCTGCATCAAAGAATCAACCTTAGAAGAACACTGAGTTCAGCTTGTTGGTCCATTGATGGAAACAGCATCTTCCCGTGGGCCCATGGGATAGAAGGTGGTAAGGTTAAACTGCCATGGTAGAACTGTTAAAGTCACCATGTCCTAATTCCTGGAAGGGGGACACAAAGTGCTGTGGGAGATCTGATCATGGAGACACTGCACCTAGCCAGGGGAGAGGACAATTCAGCAAGCCTGCTTGGTGAAACCTACAAAGAGAAAGAGGTGTAACCTGCCTTCATGGAGTTAGTGGCTGTGGAAGTCCTGTAAGTCACCTCCCAAAAGATGAAACGTACAGCATAGGGAAGATCGTGGGTGATATTGTAATAGGGTTATATGGTGACAGATGGTAGGTGACAGATAACGTATGGAGATGTTGAATCACTATGTTGTACACCTGAAACTAAGTGACGTTTTGTGTCAACTACCCTGAATTTAAAAAAAAAAAAAAAAGGACACTTCAGAGAGTGATAATAAGTGTGATAGAACAATGTGAGTAAACTGGGAATTTGTGCTTGGCCTGATTATAACCTAGTAGTTGTGTAAATATAAGTAGAAACTTTGTGATAGGAGCAATTCAGAAGATCCTGGAAGAGGGAGTGGAGATAGAGGTGGATTATTGGTCTTGAAGGAAAAGGAAGCATCTATTTTCTTTAAAAAAAAATAAAAAAGGCAAATTATTTTCAATACTTCTTTTTTTTTTAAAGATTTTATTTTTTATTTGACAGACAGAGATCACAAGTGGGCAGAGAGGCAGAGAGAGAGAGAGGGGGAAGCAGGCTCCCTGCTGAGCAGAGAGCTTGATGCGGGGCTCCATCCCAGGATCCTGGGATCACGACCCGAGCCAAAGGCAGAGGCATTAACCCACTGAGCCACCCAGGCGCCCCTTTCAATACTTCTTATTACTGTTTTTTTTCTTTCACCGAGAAATCAGTCTTCCTCCTGTTATTGGCTGTAATTTTGCATAAAGGTCAGGTCAGGACAGTTTTATCTTGAAGCGTGGTGTGTATGTGTACACTGTATATGGATACATTGTGTGTATGTGTATATATATATGCTGACAGTCTGCAGAGTGGTTCTTTAGACAAGGGGCTTTGGAACCAAGAGGTTTGGATTTCCTCCCAGTTTGCTTTTAGACAAATTATACAACCTCTATAAACCTCAGTTTCCTAGTCTCTAACATGGGGATAAAATAAGTTGTTACTCCACAGGGGTTTCTTTTCCTTTTCTTTTTCAGAAATAAATATTTTT
>RCUC01083957.1:0-10196 GCA_003697995.1 Taxidea taxus jeffersonii
GGAGAGAGAGCAAGAGTGAGAGCATGCGTTCACACAAGAAGCAGGCAGAAAGGCTTAAGAGTGAGGGAGACGCAGGCTCCCCACTGAGCAAGGAGCTCAATGCAGGGGCTCAAGCCCAGGACCCCAGGATCATGACCTGAGCCAAGGACAGACCCTCAACCAGTGAAGCCACCCCTATCAGAACTGTTAAAACAAAAAAATAGTCCTAACACAAATGATGGTGAAGATGCAGAGAAACTAAATGATTTATACATTATTGAGAATACAAAACAGAGCATTCATAGAAGCTTATTTGTAATAGCCAAAAACTACAAAACCCCAGATCTCTCAATAAATGATTATTAAACAAACTGTAATAAATAAACAAATAAATGGAACACTATTTGGCAACTAAAAGGAATGAACCATTGATACAATAGCTTAGATGAATACTCAAAGTGTTATATCTAGGGGAAGAAACTAATCCCAAAGTGACATACATACAAATCTATGTAACATTTGAACTGACAGTGGCAGAGCACACAGGAGTGAAGATGCTGTGGTTATAAAAGGGCAACACTAGAGGTCCTTATGATAATGGAACTACAGAGTATTTCAACTATAGGGACAGATACACAAAACCCACACAATGACAAAGTTGTACTGTACTAAATGTATGCAAACAAATGAAAAGAAGAAAAACTGGAGAAATCTTTCTAAGGCCCCCAAATTTTATCAATGTCAATATCCTGGATGTGATATTTATACAACAGTTTTGCAAAATGTTCCATTAGTGAAAACTGGTTAAAGTGTTCCTAGGACTTGCATATATCGTTTTTTAGAAGTGCATGGGAGGGGCGCCTGGGTGGCTCAGTGGGTTAAAGCCTCTGCCTTGGGCTCAGGTCATGATCCCATGGTCCTGGGATGGAGCCCTACATCAGGCTCTCTGCTCAGCAGGGAGCCTGCCTCCCCCCTCTTCTCTGCCTGCCTCTCTGCCTACTTGTGATCTGTTTGTCAAATGAATGAATGAATGAATGAATAAATAAATAAATAAAAATCTAAAAAAAAAGTGCATGGGAATCTATGATCATCTCATATAAATAAAAACTTCAATTAAAAAAAAAATAGCAAGATGGTAGTTCACCTAAGAACTTGCTCCAAATAAAAGCATTAAAATAGAAGGTAGTCATTATCAGAAAGGATAAGAAAGCAAGAGTCAACTCTATCCTATTAAAAAAAATTCACTTTAAATTAAAAGAGAAATATAAACTACAGAAAGGTGGAATTAGATATACCATACAAACAATAATCATAAGAAGCTGAAGTGGTTATATTAATATAAAAAAAGTAGATTTCAGGAAAAGGAATTTCACCAGGAATAAATAGGAAAATTTCAAAATGAGAAAGAAGATGCAACAATCTTGATGCAACTGTACCTAAAATAAGAGCTTCGTTATGTGAGAAACTGAGAACAGAAAAAAATAAAGTCACAATTACACCTGGAAACTTGAACATACCTTTCTCAGGAATTGATAAAACAACTGAAAGGGAAATTAAGCATGAATATGTATAAGCTGCAAAACATTATCAACCAACTGACATTTTAGAACATCTCGTGCAGTAACAGCAGAATACAGTCTTTCCAAGTTCACATGGAACATTCACTAAGAAAGATAAACCTAAGGAAAACCATAAAGATTATATTCTCTGAACACCGAACAAGTTAGAAATGAAGAATATCTGAAAAAAATTCCAAATATTTAGAAATCACATATGATTTCTAAGTAACTCATGTTCGGGGTGGGTGGAAAGACCTCAAGGTAAATTAGAAAATACTTTTAACTAAATGAAAATGAACACAGAACTTCCCAGAATTTCTACATGCTGGAGTGAAATTCAGAACTTTAAAAAACTTATAATTAAAATGAAAACAGTATCAAAGCCAATGAAAACCCAGTTTTCATTTATTTGACAGACAGAGATCACAAGTAGGTGGAGAGGCAGGCAGAGAGAGAGGGAAGCAGGTTCCCTGCTGAGCAGAGAGCCCAATGCGGGGCTCAATCCCAGGACCCTGAAACCATGACCTGAGCAAAGGCAGAGGCTTTAACCCACTGAGCCACCCAGGCGCCCCTGAAAACCCAGTTTTCATTTTAAGAAGTTAAAAAAAGAACCAACCGCATAGTGAATGAAAAGATAAAAATAGTAGAGAAATGAACATGTCAATGAAATAGAAAAAGCACAGAGAAAAATCAGTGAAACCAAAAGTTCACTCTTTTGAGAAAAACATAATCAGTAGAATTGATAAATTTCCTCCAAACCGATGAAGGAAAAAGAGAGAAAACTAATTACCAATGTAAAAATGAGAGGGGCAATCAGCACAGATCATACAGACGTCATTCTTTATGAAGAATGACACAACCGTCTTTAACACAGAATCTGCAAATCAAACTCAGTAATATATAAATGACGGATCACAACCAAGTGGATTTTTACAGAACTACAAGGCTGTCTGAACACTTAGAAATAGGTAAATGTAATTAATCACATCAGAAGAATTTCAGAATGAAGTATAGGATTATTAGATTTTGTGATTAAAAGGCCAAAAGAAAAAATATCAACATTTATTCATGATAAAACTCTGAGCAAATTCAAATTAAAAACAACATTCTGTACCTGAGAAACCCACAGCTGACCTGAAACATATGGTAAATGACTCAGTGCTGTCCCATAAGACTGAGAGTAAGGCAAGGATGTCTTTTGTCACCAGTTCTCTTCAGCATTGTAGTGAGAATGCAGAAAAAGAAAAAAAAAAAAAAGATGTGAATAGCATAAAGGTTGAAAAGAAAGAAGCAAGTACAGGTGACATGATCATATACAATTAGAAAATCTTATGGACTCAAAAAAGCTACCATGATGATGTTTGTTTATCAAGATTACAGGAAACAAGGTCAATACAGAAGGATCAACCATATTGCTACAGATTAACAAAAAACTACTAAAAGTGAAATTATATAAACGATACTATTTATAATAGCATTCAAAGCAAGAAAGACTTAGGGATAAACCCAACAAAACAGTATCTGTACTCAGGCAATACAAAATGCTGCAAGAGAAAGACCTAATTAAATGGTGAGATAGATCATATTCATGGGTCAGAAGTTAGTATTATTAAAATGTCAACTTTCCCCAGACATACAGAATCAATAAAATCCTAAAAGCAGTATTAAGGCAACCTTTGTTGTCATTGATTTTTTTAGAAACTGACAAGCTCATTCTGAAATATACATGGAAATGCAAAAGATTTGGAAGGGCCAAAACAATACTGGACAAAAGAACAAAGTTGGAGAATTTATACAGTTTCATTTAAAGACTTATTAACAAAGATATGGGAATACAGACAACACAGAGAAGCTAAACAGATCAGTGGGACAGAGTAAAGGGTCCACAGGTAGAAACCACCCCCAACACACACAAAGACAAATAATCAACTGGAAGTCTTAAAAGGTGCCAAGGTAATTCGATGGAGAAAAGACGGTCTTTTCAACAAATGGTGCTGAAAAAAATTGAATGTTCAAATGGAATAATATAAATTTCAACCCTTAAAACACTATACATAAAAATGTATTCCAAATAGATCATATACCTAACACAGAGCTAAGGCATTTAGAAAACAAGGGGGGAAATCTCTGATACTATTGTTAAGATCTCTTAAAAAAGATTAAAACTGGTAAGTTGGACTTTATGTAAATGAAAAACTTCTTCTAAAAAGCCACAAACTGGGGGCGGGGGGGAAGGCACAAAATGGGGGAAAATACTTAATAAAAAAAGAAATCCTTATAACTCAAAAATAAGCCAAATAACCTACAATGCGGGCAAATGATTTAAACAGATGCTTCACAAAATAAGATACACAAATGGCCAATAAGTAAGTGAAAGATGCATATCATTTATCAAGGACATGCAAATGAAAAGCACAGGGAAATGCCACTATGCACATTAATATGGCTACATTAAAAAGTAACAATACCAAGTATTGACCAAAACGTGAAATAATACAACTCTTACACACTGGTGACAGAAATGTAAAATGGAACAAACACTTCAGAAAAGTATGACATTACGTACGCTATTCCTACAATCTGAGAAACTACTCCTAAGTATTTAGCCAAGAGAAATAAAAATAGGCCTACATTAAAATACACATGAAGTTCACTGCAGCTATGCTCATAACAATCAAAAACTGGAAAGGGGAAAAAAAAACTGGAAAGGGAATGGGGAAACAAAACTGTAGTACTAAACATACAATAAAATGTGACTTAATCAAAAAATGAAGGTGTTACTGGCAGATGCTAAAACACGGATGCATCTCAAAATCAGGCTGAATGAAAGACAGATAAGGAAGAAAACATATTGTGTACCTCCATTTACATGAAATGATTTTTTTTAAAAGATTTTATTTATTTATTTGACAGACAGAGATCACAAGTAGGCAGAGAGGCAGGCAGAGAGAGAGGAGGAAGCAGGCTCCCCGCCGAGCAGAGAGCCCGATGCGGGGCTCAATCCCAGGACCCTGAGATCATGACCTGAGCCAAAGGCAGAGGCTTTAACCCACTGAGCCACCCAGGCGCCCCACATGAAATGATATTTTAAAAAATCAGTCTAACCTAGTTACAGAAAGCAAATCACTGGTTGCCAGGGGCCAGGAGGAAAGGAAGGGGAAGTCCCAGGAATGAGAAACCCTTCTGGGTAATGGGTATGTCCTCTTAACTGTAGGACTCAACTGTACAACTCAAGTTGGTTACTTAAATAGGGTATATTTAGCCACATTTCAATTACTGCCCAGAGTTGATTTTTAAAAATTTGGAAGCACTATTATTTTAATAACAAAGATCTTAAAATTCTGAAAATCATAAACAGGAAAATAGACAATATCATTATGGTCATATATTAAGCTTTATTAAAGTGAATCAACTAAAGCTCAATATATCAATATGTATAAATATCAAAACCATGCATTTGAAGACAAAAATAAGTTGCAAAACATGAGTTCCCACTGATATACTAGCAAAACAATGTTACACACACACACACACACACACAGAGAAATATATGTAAAATATTACTGTAAAACTAATGAGACCTGAGATCAGTACTAACCAAATTCAGAAAAGTGCTGAAGGTGGTAGAAGTTACAGGATATGGAATGGATTAAAGGATGGTATGCAGATACTTCAACTATTCTTGTACTACATTACGTCCAACCTGCAGCAGACACCCCAATGGTTACGATATGCCTCATAATTAGAAACAAATATGAAACATTTCACTAAAACACCACCAAGTTTCTCTCCCTGGAAAGGTGGGCTATCACTGGGTCAACAGGCCTGAATTCAATAAAGTTAAGCCATGAGGAGCTTCCTGTTAATTTCAGTTGGGACACAAAAGTCCCAGCACTCCAGGTAGTACTCTACGTTCATTAACACACTCAATGTTACTTCAGGTTCCTGAACCCATGAAGAGGAAGCAGACACATCCTCAACTGTCCCTGGCTGATGGCACTGTACACTCTGATTTGGCTCTAGTCCATGAGGAGAACCCCTAGAGTAGATTCTAGGATGAACCAGACCATCAAGCATATTTGCAGAGGTATCAGCATAGGTTGGGGACAGACTAATCAAAAACCCTCTGACAGGGGGATGGAGTGACATATGTCTCTCCAAAAGTGAAATCAGGGTCTGAGAAGAATATTCAGTTTACCTGTTCTTTTCAAAAAGCTTCACATTCCACAGTTAATGTTTTTATGTCTATTTTCAGTTTTATTTCTATTAAAAAATTTGAGATCAGAGATAATATAGCTGAAGGAAAATCTGTATTTCCTAAAGACATACTTCCTTCAATACTATCTTCAGATATAATAAAGTCCAAATTTTGTTAAAGTGTGCACACTTAAAACATCTTTACGATGTCTTCCAATATCAATTGTCTTGCTCAACAAAATGGCATTTCTCGATAAAGGCTGAAACACATTTGTGCATTCTTTGGGTATCTTCCCTATTATTTCCCTGACATACATTGAGTACAACTTGTGTATAAAAGTCTCAAAAATTGGGATACCTGGGTGGCTCCGTTGGTTAAGCAGCTGCCTTCGGCTCAGGTCATGATCCCAGCGTCCTGGGATCGAATCCCACATCGGGCTCCTTGCTCGGCAGGGAGTCTGCTTCTCCCTCTGCCTGCCTCTCTGTCTGCCTGTGCTCGTTCGCTCTCTCTCCCTCTCTCTCTGACAAATAAATAAAATAAAAATCTTAAAAAAAAAAAGTCTCAAAAATATACAAGATGTTGACCCTTTTTCCCAAGTGTGGTATGATTATTATTTATGGCCGAATTCTGGAAGAACATTTTCACACATGTTTGACTGACAGGATTATCTCCTATGTAAGTTCCTTATTTAATAAATTCTACTTCATAATAAAATAATTCCCCATATTTCCTACATGCATTAATAGGGTTTCTTCTACAGTCAGTTTTAGTTGTCTTATTTCAACAGGTTTTCAGACATTCAACAAATTCAGAGTATTTTCCACTATAAGTATTCTCTTGTTTACTTTGGAAGATGACTTACGGTAAAAATCTGCCATTCTTTACATTCGTAGGTGTCATGTCCTTTGTGAATTTTCTGTGGTATTTTGAGGTATGATCACAAGAGAAAGATTTCTCTCACTGATGTATTTATAAATTTTTCTCCCGTGTGTAATCTTGGATGTACTGTGATAACTGATTTCTTGGAGGTTTTCTCACTCTCAATACATTCATAGGGTTTCTCTCTTATGTGTCTTCTCTGATGTACTTTGAGGCCTGAGTTGCAACTGAAGGTTTTCCCATAATGATTATATTCACAGGGTTTCTCTCCTGTATGTGTTCTCTGATGCTTAGTGAGATCTGACTTATGACAGAAGGACTTCCCACATTCGTTACACTTATAAGGTTTCTCCCTTGTATGTATTCTCTGATGTACTGTGAGAACTGATTTCTCAGAAAATGACTTCCCACACTGATTACATTCATAGGGCTTCTCACCTGTGTGAGTTCTCTGATGTGATCTGAGGACTGAGCTGCAAGTGAATGTTTTCCCACACTGAGTACAGTGGTATGATTTTTCCCTTCTGTGTGTTCGTTTATGTACTGTAAAGTCTGACTTATGGCAAGAGGTCTTCCCACATTTTTTACACACATAGGGTTTCTCTCCTGTGTGAGTTCTCTAGTGTACTGTCAGGTATGAATTCCTAGAGAAGAACTTCCCCCATTCTTTACATTCATAGGGTTTCTCACCTGTGTGAGTTCTGTGGTGTTTAGTGAGGTCTGATTTATTGTAGAAGGCTTTTCCACATTCATTACACTTATAAGGTTTTTCCCCTGTGTGTATCCTCTGATGTACTGTAAGGACTGATTTCTCAGAGAAGGATTTCCCACACTTACTACAGTCATATGGCTTCTCCTTCGTGTGAGTTCTCTTAAGTACTTTTAGACCAGAGTTGCGAGTAAAGGTTTTCCCGCACTGATTACATCCATAACGCTTTCCCCCTACATGAGTTTTCTCATGTTTAGTGACATCTGACTTGTGACAAAAGGCTTTCCCGCATATCTCACATTCATAGGGTTTCTCCCCTGTGTGAGTTCTCAGATGTACTCTAAGGTAGGAGTTTCTTCTAGAGAAGGATTTCCCACACTGATTACACTCATAGGGTTTCTTGCCTGTGTGTGTTTTCTGATGTATTGTGAGAACTGAGTTACTTATGAAGGTTTTTCCACATTGATTACATTCATAGGGCTTCTCCCCTGTGTGAATTCTCTGGTGTTCTGTGAGATATGACTTATGGCAGAAGCTTTTTCTACATTCCTTACATTCATAGGGTTTCTCTCCTGTGTGAGTTCTCTGACAAATTATGAGGTATGAACTTCTAGAGAAGCATTTCCCACACTCCTTACATTCATAAGGTTTCTCTCCTATGTGGACTCGTTGATGTAAAGTGAGGAGATTTGCGAGAGAAGCATTTCCCACATTCCTTACATTCATAGGGTTTTTCTCTTGTATGTATTTTCTGATGTTTGGTGAGTTTTGACTTTTTGCAGAATGCTTTTCCACATTCATTACATTCATAGACTTTGTCTCCTATGTGTGTTCTCTGAGTTACATTAAGAACTGACTTCTCCCAGAAGGGTTCTCCCAAGTTGTTATATTCAAATATTCTCTCTCCTGTGCCAAGAAAGTCTGATCTCCCATTGAAATTATCCACTCTTTCCATATACTCATAACCTTTCACCTCTAAATGAACTCCGTGTTCCAAGAGAGATGACTTCTCAAAAGTTTTAGCATATTCTTGAAACTCATAGAGATTTTCTTTGTGCCATCTTACTGACCATGAGGGTTGAATTATTACAGAATGTTTTATCAGATTCATTATGTTCACAAGGACTCTGTCCTATGTGAGTTTGGTTATATGGGATGATAACTGCCGTCTCATGGAGAGCTTTCCCATATTCCTTATACTCCTTATTGCTTTGAATAAAGGATTGCTCTATATTTTTAGTTCTCTGATATGGGATGAAATCTTCATTATGACTGAAATATTTTCCATTTTGAATCGAAGCTCCACAAAAGGAGAGTCCTTGACTTTCTTGTTCATTGGTGTATATCCTGAGCTTTTCGAAGGGCATTAGTTAAATGCTGGTTAAAAGTATAAACTTCCTGAATGCATATTTTAGCAAGGCCCTGTGTATTTGTATCTTGCCTCATCTTATGCTCACAAATATTGTGACAAAGATCTTATTATCCAAACTTACAATGAGGAAACAGAGGCTCATAGAGATTAAGTGACTTGTCTAAGCCAATAAGTGGCTTAGCTAGGATTTGTGGGCTAGCGGGATTAATATTAAAGTAGGCTTCAGAACAAAAATTCTACCAGAAATAGAGCCATCATCATAAAGGGGTCAAGTACTCAAGAGGACATAAAGATCCTAATATTTATACACTTAATAATTCTTTAAATTGATAAAGCAAAAACCAATAAAACTGAAAGGAGAAATAGACACAAAATTATAGTTAGAGTTCAACACTGCCTCTCATTGTGTCACTGACATAGCTCTTAAGAATTTTATTCCCAGCCCCATTTTCCCATTAGCCCTGTGATTTTCAGTACACTATTTTATACAGAGCAGTGCTTCTTCTTTTTTTTTTTTTTAATTTATTTATTTGACAGAGATCACAAGCAGGCAGAGAAGCAGGCAGAGAGAGAGGAAGGGAAGCAGGCTCCCCGCCAAGCAGAGAGCCGGACGCGGGGCTCGATCCCAGGACCCTGGGATCATGACCCGAGCCGAAGGCAGCGGCTTTAACCCACTGAGCCACCCAGGCGCCCCTTCTTTTTTAGGAATACACACATCACGTTATAAAAGAAGTCACTGTGTTTGTATACCTTCTTTCCTCTCTCCTTTGTTTTCAGCCTCCTCTTATCTATATAGATACATACCCTTTCTGTGTTGCCTAGATTTGCAACTCATACAATCTCCTCTGTCACCTAGCTCCCACATTTGTTTTAAAGTCAGTTCTTTGGGGGTGCCAGGGTGGCACAGTCGGCTGACTGACTCTTGGATTCAGCTCTGGTCATGATCTCAGGGTTGGGGTACAGTTCCACGTCGGGCTCCATAATCAACACAGAGTCTGCTTGTTTCTCTCTTTCTCTCTCCCTACCATGTTCACTCTCTTTCTCAAACAGATAAAACTTAAAAAAAAAAAAAAAAAAAAAAAAAAAAACAACTAAAAAACAAAATAAAATTAGTTCTTCTGTTAAATTCAGAGTCTACTACCAGCCTTTTTACCACGCTTTTTTATGTCACTCCCTGGTTACCTGATACTCATTCTCTAACAGAGGCTTCTAGTAACAAAGATCCTAGAGTTCTTGTCTATTCAGAAAAGACTTACTGTCTTTGTTGAAGAGTATCTTCTTAACTGGGCATAATATTCTCAATGTGACACCTTGAGGATTTTGTAGAAATTGCTCTGCTGACTCTGAGCTACAGATTTTACTATGGAAAACTCTGAGGCTATTTGGACTTTCTCTTATATTGGCTGGTTGTCAAAGTAACTGTTTTTGAAATCTAGTCCCTTTATCAGAATATCTCCTAATGTTGACAAGGACTGGCTCTTTTACATAGATTCAATCACA
>RCUC01083959.1:0-10783 GCA_003697995.1 Taxidea taxus jeffersonii
CTAAAGGCCATTTGGCTCACCCCTCTGCCTCCAAATGTATATCTGCCTAATTTGGAAAGGCTGCAAGAGGTGGAAATTCAGTGACCTTGCCTATGCCATTGACCCAGGAGTCAATCACCTGAAGTTAAAAATACCTTCCTTTTGCCTCTTCATCTTGCTTGTAATATAATCACGAGTCTCGGTGTTCTCTCAACTGCTTCCCAGGGAAAGGGTAGGTGTGTCCCCTTCCACAGCTGGGAGCTGAGTGGGGAGGGTAAAGTCAGGGCCAGGCCAGGGGGTGCAATTCCCCAGGGAACTAGTTCTCCATCTGGTTCCCTATCAGGATCACTTGTGCAACTTTAAACAAACTACAGGGACTGGGGCGTGCCTTGGATCTGCTGGATCAGAGTCTCTGGGGTTTGGGCCTCTGCGGGTTTTTGGTTTTGTTTTTTTAATTTGACACACAGAGATCACAAGCAGGCAGAGAGGCAGGCAGAGAGAAGGAAGCAGGTGCTTTGCTGAGCAGAGAGCCCGATGCAGGACTTGATCCCAGGACCCTGAGATCACGACCTGAGCCGAAGGCAGAGGCTTAACCCACTGAGCCACCCAGGTGCCCCACCGCTGTGGTTTTTAAAAGCTCCCCAGTTGATCCTCAAGCTTCATCAGCATTAGAGGGCCTGTGGGGGTCCGGTGGCCCTTCCTCCTCTCCTAGAGCTGGGTAAACCTTTGGACTTACAGACAAGGCGACTGATGGCATCCAACTCATGACCCCAGCCGTGCACGACCATCACTGCCTGGACACAAGCGCAGGGCAGCAGGGACGACGGTCCTGTGGCAAGAATGGGGCTGAGCGTGAGATGGGCCCTGTGCCCCCCAGCAGTGATCTTGTGCCCCACTTGGGGGAACCGTCACCCGCACCAGCTGACAGGTGGTTTGGACTGAGCCAGGGGCTGACGTGCTTCCTCTCCTGGTCATCTAGGAGTTTACTTTTCTGATATCCATCTCATTCAAGTTCCCGTGTTTGTGCAGCCTGGGCACTCGGGTCAGATGGGTTTCCTGCCTTCAAGAAGCTTCACACCTACAGCAAGACTCATCCTCCATCCTTCCTTGAGGCCTCGGACCCTGTGATGTGTACAGAACTTCCTGTTGCCTGGCCTCATGAGGCCTCGCCTCTAAACCCTGCGGCTGGGACGTCAGAACCTACCCAGAACCCCAGATGCAGCCAGACGGGCCCTATCGCACCATGGGCAGTGGGCTTTGTCCTGAGTTCTCCAGAATGGAGCCACATGGCCACACACGGCCCCCCCTTGCAGGATCTCACATCTCGGGTCGGAGCCTTCCTCTATACCTTCCTCTTCCCACTGTCTGGTCTCTATTCTGCCCCATGTTTTTGACTTTGCTGGATTCTCAGGCCTGATCTTCTCCCTGTGTCTTCTTGACTTACGGGAAGATTCCTTATTTCCAACACTCACCCCCACCTCTCAATCTGCCCTACTCATCCCTCTCTGAATGCAGGGTGGTGAGCCCAGGGAGCAATGTATGATGTTTCCCACCTCCTTCAAAGTGCTCTCCCAGAAAGGACCAGCCACAGCCACATCTCTCATGGGATGAGAGATGCTCTGGGGTCTGTGTCTGCGCAGAGAGCACCCCCTCCCTAGAGCATTCCCTCCTCCCGGGACACTCTTCCCATGGCCACCGGGCTCCTCTGTCTTGGTCAGGACTGGAGGGTGAGTGAAGCCACTGCAAGCTCCAAAAAGAGGTGGGAAGAAGCAGTTTTCCCCCGGCTCCTCTCCCCCATTGCGGTGTGCCTCTCTTTCCCAGGGAACCTTGCAGACACCGCTGATGGCTCAGCAGCAGCTGTTTGGCATTTCCGTTTTACACAGTGCAAGGTTATTTGACTGCCACGATCTGATCTTCTCTAGTTAATAACCTTGACTTATGGACTAATGGCAGAGATGGCTCAGTTTCTTTGCCTGCCAGGGATGCCTGCTGTTGGGGGTGGTGGGTGAGCACAGACCCCCCTCCCCAACCCCTCTGTCTTCTTGTCCCACAGGGAAGAGGACCCTGCAGCCCAGGGAAGTCCAGGGGGCTATACTCATGCTCGGGTTCTTCTTCCCCAACTTCCTGTCTTCGCAGAGCAAGACCCCTGGCTCTGGGTCCTTTCTGGGCCCTACCCCTTTCCTGCCTCCCGTTGCCCCTCGCAGTCCCGAGCCACAGGTAGGATGGGCTACAGTCTTGCTCCCTCTCCTCTCCGGGAGTCCTTCCTGGCAAGGGTTAACTGTGTGTATAAAATTGATTGCGATTTTAGTAATTCGGTATAATCACAGTCTACCAGCAGGTTGCTTTTCCAGCAGGAGGGTTTGGAATTATTTTCTGGAGTTTGCAATATAGAACTTAAATTAAGCCTCAGAAGTCAGGGGAGCTCCGCAGCATCCCTAATGTGGTGCTAAATTCTCAGCAGCACAGTCTCTGTATTAAAGCCTTTGCTGGCAATTAGGTTCATTAACTATCACAATACCTTATTTATTACTCGTCGTGCCATATGGTTTCCCAGCTAAAGAATGGCGCCCGTTCTCCTACAGACCATTTGGCATCATAAAAATGTTAACAAATAATATTATGGCTCTCGGGGGCACAAGGCCTTGCTGGGTTCTGGGTCTGAGCGGCGGGAGAGAATATGAAAACATTTTTCTTCTATGGAGAAATAAAAAATTCCTCAAGACAGAAGTATTCAAAGAATATAGCACTCGCATAACATAAATGGGAGTTTTATTTACTCTCGTAATGGTTATGTCAATATTTGCATCAGCTAAGACTTTCACTCATCTTCCTCTCTGCTCTGTTTTGGGCTGTTCTCACGTTCTTCTTTACCCCTCTTGTATACTTCTGTAATGTGAGGCCCCGCCAGCCAGCGCCATGCAAGGCCCAGGGCAAGCTGCTGGTGGGACACGGCTGCACAGTCCCCTGGGCCCTGGGTCCATCACAGCCCTGCCACCTGAGCGCAACCTCCTCCTCTCCTCGGATCCCGCCCCAGGCTTCATGTCCTGCTTCTGTCTTCCGCTAGCACTTTGCAGAAGTTGGCAAGCCAGGCTCGTGCTGGTGACTCCCTGTGGTGAGCAGACACTCTGCTGCCCTGGCTTTGTAGGTCCTCCCATTATGGAGGGTGGGCACAGGGGGCTTTGCCAGAGCAGGAAGTGGACCCTCAGGAAGAGGGGAGAGAGGCATCTCAAAGGGCCAGTTGGACAAAGCACCTTCCTGCTCCTTATCCCCTAGCTGTGGAAGTGCAAATGTCCAGGGGCCGCAGGCAAATAATAAAGAGAGGACAGTTTCTCTGCTAATCCTCAGGGTATCAGAGGCAGAGCCTCCAGCTGTGAGGGCTCCCCTCACTGCCTGGCCACGGCTTTCCTCTGAACAGGAGGGTCTACGGGGCAGGGTTCCAGTGCAGGTTCCAGAAAGGACTTGGTGACCAGAAAGGCCTGGATGGGGACACTCTTGGGGAAGTGACATAATGAACAGTAGAGCTAGACCTCCTAGTTTCAAATTCTGGTCTTGCCAACTACCAGCTCTTTGACCTTGTCATGGCTCAGTGTCTTCATCTATAAAAAGGGGATGATAGTACCCACACCTGCAGGGTTGTTCCAAGGCCTAAATGGGTTTGTGTCTCTAAGCTTCTTGGATAGTAGCTGGCAATGGGCAGGTGCCATGTGGGGGGACAGCTGTGCCTGGAGCAGTTCTTCTGGCTTCTCCCTTTTCTTTGCTCTGGTGCTCCCTTTTATCCCTTTGAGGCATTTGGGAGGGTGGACAGCTCCTAACTTCACAACCACACTGCACTAGCCCCAGACCCTGATTCTGACCCTGAACTCAAGCCATGTGCATGGCAGCAACGCCGGGATGAGCAGTGACCTCCCTCACACGTTTCCTCTGCTGTGACCCAGAGCCCACCAAGATAATGTCCCCCCACACACACCCACCCACTGTGGCAGGCCACAGCTGACGGAGACCACACTGAGACTGTCAGGTCAGATGAGACCTTAGAGATGACTACAGAAGGTGGTGACACGGTCACACAGCCTGGAAAGGCAGGTGCGGCCCCGTCATTGTTGGCAGGTGAGGATTTGGGATGAGCTGACTGTAGCATGACAGCACCTGGGGGCCCCCAGAAAGAAAGGGGCTAATCCGGGAGTGGTCAGAGGAAGCCCGTTCCCTTTCCTACAAGCCTCATCACAATTCGAGGTGTGGGTGAATCACTGCCCTGTGGGCCCAGCTGGCTCCCTGGGAATTCCTCCCTTTGTCCAAAGGCAACTAGCTTCCCTTCCTGCTAGTTTTCTCTTGCTAAGTTCCAGTGGCTAGTTTGTTCTTCTTTTGCTTCTCTAAGGGTTGGCCTTTCTGGGGAAACTCTTCCAGGAGAAAGCATGCAAGGCCTGGGCTCACGCAGTGACAATGAGCAAAGACATGTGTGTGATGTGTGTGTGTGTGTGTGCACGCCCACCTCACAGGTACAAGCAAATGCTATGCCTAAGGACGGCCACAGCCCAGGGATACCTTCTCCGAGGACATGGCATCTGATCTTTCCAGGTGTCTTTGGATACGTTTCCTGATACCTGTCCACCTCATATTCCCATTTATGAATGGGGATGATAAAAAGATTCACCTCGGAGCACTGGCATGACAGTGAAATAGTATGTGTGAGAAGCTTGAGACCTCCTCCTATAACATGCACTGAGAAAATGCTAGCTATCACTATAACCACTAATATCATATATGATCGTCTACCATGGGGCAGGTTCTAGCCATCATCTCTATGTGGTGTGTCTATTTTTTCTATCATCTTATTTAGTCTTTACAACAACCTGTGTGGTAGATAATCTCATCCCCATTTTACAGAGGGTAAGACAAAGGCTCAGAGAGAGCTGAGCCAGCTGCTGAAAGCACAGCATCCTTGGCCCTAAGGGTGGCACTCACTCTAACCTCACGAGGTGCCTTTCCTCTGGCCCCCTAAAAGGACCCGCCTGCGGAGCGCAAGGCTCTAGGTGGCGGGGGAACCCTTCCAGGGCTGGGAAGCCCACTGCTGAGGTTATGCTGCTCCCTGGGGTTGGCTCTGCCCAGCTCCCTCGGCAAGTCTGGAAAGGGGAGGGTCAGGCTGCTCCGACGTGGGTGGGGGGATGTCTCACCAGGGCAAGGCCCTCCAGCCAAGCCGATGGCAAGGAAAGGCAGAGCAATCAAGAGTAAATTTACCAAAAACTATGACCACGAGGACAAGAGACAAGTAGAGGGAGAGGATCAGGAGATTGTTTTCAGGAACATTAGACAGAGACCAGGGAGAAGTGGGTAATTTTAATCCCACGCAGCTGCTGGAAATTAATTTAATTGTGCTGGCACAGGCTCTTCTCCCTTCCAGCCCACTTTGTGGATGCCTGATGGAGTGCTGAGCCTCAAGAAAATGGCCCAGCCCCTCCTGGGAGCCTTGGGGACCGCAGCTCCGGGCCCCTTTACCAATCCTACCTGCTACCAGAGCTCATGGCCAAGCTGGGCTTTTTTCAGCCTAGACGCTAATCCAGGTGCGTGGCTGGCTCAGTTGGAAGAGCACATGACTCAATCTTGGGGTCCTGAGTTTGAGCACCACACTGGGTGTAGAGATTACTTAAATGAGTAAACAAAAGCTTTTAAAAAATCTAGACTCTTTTTTTTTTTTTGAAGATTTTATTTATTTATTTATTTATTTGACAGAGATCACAAGTAGGTAGAGAGGCAGGCAGAGAGAGAGAAAGGGGGAAGCAGGCTCCCCGCAGAGCAGAGAGCCCAATATGGGGCTCCATCCCAGGACCCTGGGATCATGACCTGAGCCGAAAGCAGAGGCTTTAACCCACTGAGCCACCCAGGCGCCCCAAAATCTAGATTCTTCTTAAGAGGGACTGAGGTGAGATAGCAGGAAGAGCTTCCTGGGACCTGTGGGGCGAGGGGAAAGAGGCCCTAAACTAGCTCCTGGGACTTAGAAGGACAGGAGATACCGACAGGGCCCTTTGCTCCTTGAGTCTGTGCAAGGGCGTGGAGGCTCCACCCCAGCTCAGTCTCCCCCTCGGGGACAGGACCCCCGTATGGCCACACCAGAGGGGACCCACGCGCAGACTCTGCTGCTCAGACCCTGCACTCGGGCACAAAAGAGGACAGACATCTCAGCCATATTCAGACACGGGCAGCATAGCCACCGACTCCCCACACACACGTTAGGGCTGGGCAAATACGTGCTTTTGAGACCCCCGGGGGCTCAGTCCTGGCTACACAAAATTAAAAAAAAAAAAAACCACCGACGCCAAGATCCCAGCGTCTGACATTCTGCCTGGACTGGCCTGCAGTGGGGTCTGGACAGGACTGTTTTCAAAGCTCCAAGTGATTCTGGTGTGCAGGCCAACGGTGAGAAGCGCGCAGGTGGGAGGGAGACAGACCTTGCTTTCTCCACTTTGGCCCGGGGCCTGTTCACTTCTACCTTGTGACCACTAGAGGTCAGCAGGGCTTGGCGGAAGTGGCCGCGGTCGGCCGGCCGGAGCTGCGCGGGGCTCAGGGGTGTGCAGCGTGCTCTGGCGGGCGGCTGGAGGTCAGGGGCGGACTCGGCCGGCCGTGGGCGGAGAACCGACACCGCGAGGGGGCAGAGGCTGCCGGCTAGCAGGAGCAAGGCCCGTGGGCCACACAAAGTCAACTTCACTTAACCAGACTTTTAAAAACTATCCCTGGTTAAAACCTCCCCATGCAAGGCCCCCGCAGCGAGCGCCTTTGTGCTCCAGTAAGGTCTCAGCCAGGCACCGCCCCGCCCTGTGTACAAGCAGGTGGGCACGCGGGCGGTGCACAGGCAGCCCTGCCCCGCACAGGGCGGGCCTCCGGAGGCACAGAGAAGTATTTTGCCTTTCCGTAGGAGGAGCCAGCCTTTGCATTCCAAGGGCTGTTTATTTTGACTCACTGCTGTTTTTGCTGGAGAAGAGTAAAGCAGAAAGTTCCTTTACTTTGGCTAAGATGAGACACGCAGGGCTGCACGGAGCCCAAATTTCAGATAAGCAAACAGAAGTGAACCAGTGCTCAACCTCCTTTCATCCTCTCCAGGAATGATAATGCCAAAGAGAGAGAGGCGGCTTCTCTACATTTTGGGTTCAGAGAAATTAAAGCAAGGAGAGTTGATCTTCTGTGGACAATATGTGATCTGAAATGAAATAAGGGTAGACTCCTGGCTCTTCGTCCCCGGCCCCTCCTTCCAGGCCCCAGGTTCCCGCTCCTGGACCCCTCGATGGCACATTGCAGATGCGTGCTCCTAGCCTTGCCCACAACCGGGTGTCCTGGCTGCTCTCTACCAGGTCCCCTTCCCTCTAACCATCCTGGCAGCCTGGTGGCTGAGTAAGTTCCTAGGACATCCTAGGCATACAGTACACCTTGGTCAAACCAAAATGTTGTCAATCTTGTCCTGAATCTAACTTGTGTGATACTTAAAATCAACTCACGGAGAGATTTTTTTTTTAAGATCTATCTTTTCTGTTCAGCCCCAAAGACCCTTCCATTCTTACCCTTCAAACATCAGGGGAGATCCTGTTTAAAATACAGGTTGCTGAGCCTCATACTCCTAGAGTTGTGATTGGGTAGGTTTTAGGGTGGAGATCGGGAACATGCATTTTCTACCAATGGCTCAGGTGATTCTGAAATTGTGGAAGGGGCAGAGTTGAGGGGATGGAGGATGAGCCATACTCTTGCCTCTACCCTACAACTTGGGTCTGGGCTCTTTACCCAGCCTGGGCTTATTGGAGACAGACCAGGGTGGTTTCTGAGGCTTCCCCCCAACCCAGCCCGTGGGCTTTTTTGGGGCAGGTAGGAGGGCTGTGTGTGGATGCTCTCTCTGCCCCCAGCAGGGAGGGGTCCGGGTTCTCTTCTCTTGCTCCACATGGTCTGGTTCACTCCCCACCGCACTGGTAGGGGACAATTGTAAGGAACCCTGAAATTACACTTAGGGGCTGAATGTGGGGCCCTTGTCGATGTGGTTCTGGGTTTCAGCCTGGCCCTAGTGGAATGAAGGGACTCAGGGTAGCTGGAGGAGAGACGGGTCTGAAGGCCTGGAGTGTAACCAGCAGTCCAGTCCCCTCCTGCCCACTGCTTGGATTTCTTTCCATCAAAAGCCTCTTCATAACCCCTCAAGGCACATGATTACAGCCCACTTTCCCTTCTCACAAAGACACTGTCCAAAAGGCCACCCTGCAGGGAGTCATCTCCTTGAGTCCAACTAGGTTAGGGGAAAAAAAAAACTATAACAAAAATAGCTGTGGGCGTCTGGGTAGCTCAGTGGGTTAAGCCTCTGCCTTCAGCTCAGGTCATGATCCCAGGGTCCTGGGATCGAGCCCCACATCAGGCTCTCTGCTCAGTGGAGAGCCTGCTTCCCCCTCTGTCTCTGCTTTGCCTCTCTGCCTACTTGTGATCTCTTTCTCTGTCAAATAAATAAATAAAAATCTATAGATTGGAAAAAAAATTAAAAAAAATAAAAACAGCTACAATTACTGAGCACTTACTACGTTGCAGACACGGACTGAGCACCTTATATGTTACAGTAAATCTCCTACCAATGTTGAAATGTAGCCACACACGTGTATTACTCTCTCTGTCTTACAGATGACACGAGGCTTAAACAATTTGCCCCAGACATAGCTTGTAAGGACGTGGCAGAGACAGGATTTGACCCCACATCTGTCTGGCCAAAGCCCCAAAGCCCAACCTCAAAGACTGAAGAGTAAAGCTTTCCGTACCCTGCCTGGGGCCGCTGTGCGTGGAGGTTTTGGAGGCCAAGCTCCGAGGGCCAGCAAAGGTCCTGGAAACTGCGGCCCTGAAAACTACCTAGACTCTCAAACACAGAAAGGAAGTGACAAAATATAAATGTTTAAAGAGATTTAAGTGGCAACAAAGCACCATTAGGATGAATAGTTAACCACGGCTCACATCTTGGAGTTTTAGGCAAACGCTGTTTAATAAGGACCTATGCACCTTCTGGCAAACTGGGGGTAGCTGACCCTAACCCTAACCCTTACTGGACCACCATACCCCCCCCAACCCAGCCACCAGAACCTTCTCCCTGCTACCCACCTATCACCTCTGTGGCCAGCCCAGGAGAATCCTGAAGGAAGGCAAAGAGGACCGATGTCAGGAGATCCGCTCTCTGTGATCTCCTGACAGCCACCTCTCATTTCAGTTTTCCTGCCTGCAGAATGGAGATAAAATATTTGTCCTCCCCAGTTCCCGAGTAGTCAGAAGCCTCAAATAAAACTATCTTTTGAAAGGCATCAAGTCCCACAGTCTAGCCAAAGAGCCTGGTTGTAAAGGACCAGGATCTCTCAGAATAAAAGATACAGGTTCAAATAAAAACATGGAGCATATAAATAATCCCCAGTGTCTTGTGTTAATTCTCTTCTGTCCCAGATCTCATGGGGTTTCAGATGCCATGAGGATAATTACTAGTGCTTACATAGCATGGCACATTCTCTATGCTGTTCAGCCATGGTAATTATCTCATAAAGTAGGTGGGAGCATCTCTCCTTACTTCTCTGACACAGGTGCAATTTAACTGAGACACAGAGAGGTAAAGTGACTTCTTCAGGGTCTCCCAAATAGTAAGAACTTCAGTCTTACTTACTTACTTACACACACCAGGGGTGCCTGGGTGTCTCAGTCATTAAGGCTCTGCCTTTGGCTCAGGTCATGATCCCAGGGTCCTGGGATTCAGCCCCGCATTGGGCTTTCTGCTCAGTGAGCTTGCCTCTTCCTCTCCCCCTGCTATGCTCTCTTTCTCTCTCTGTCAAATAAATAAAATCTTAAAAAAAAAAAAAATCTGTAAGACCAACCTGAACACCAGCCCTCCTTACTGGCTCTTTGACCTTAGCCCACTTTTGTAACTCTCTGAGCCTCAATATTCGCATTTGGAAATGGGAATAATAAGAATTGTCTTGGAGCAGCTGGGTGGCTCAGTGCCTTGAATATTAGCCTCTGGTTTCACTCAGAGCTCAGTGTCATGGGCCTTGAGATGGGGCCTCTCACTGGGCTCCACGCTCAGCGGGGAGACTGCCTGAGATTCTCTCCTTTTGCCCCTTCCCCCACTCTCTCTCTCTCAAATAAATCTTTTCTTTAAAAGAGTTTATTTATTTATTTGACAGACGGAGATCACAAGTAGGCAGAGAGGCAGGCAGAGAGAGAGGAGGAAGCAGGCTCCCTGCTGAGCAGAGAGCCCGATGCAGGACTCCATCCCAGGACCCTGGGGTCATGACCTGAGCCGAAGGCAGAGGCTTAACCCACTGAGCCACCCAGGTGCCCCGTAAAGAACCATATTTAAAATAGATATGCAGCAGTCATGCCCAGAAGAGACGATAGAAAGGATGAAAAATCACTCAGCACATTACGGGATGGTGCTCAGCAAATATCGATGTGATTGTATTTATTATTACTGTAGTTGTCAGCACAGCATCCATACCTGTTCTGTCTTCTCTAAGCCTCCCCCAAACAACACATACACATGCGCATTAGCTTTCTTTCCAGGAATAAAGACTTCAGATCCTGAGCTCCTTGGGGAGACCGGGCCAAAATGTCAGCCTGACTTTGGTTTGATTCTCAAGATCGTGCAGAGACCGAAAAGTTAGACACAGAGGAGGAAGATGAGAGCGGCAAAGAGGAGATCCAGGCAGAAGGCTGGGCTCTGCAGCATCTGCATTTTCAGGCTACAGACCAGTGACCTGTCCATCCGAGACCCCAGTGGCTTGAGAAGCTTGATGCCAATGGGCAAAGTCTACAAATA